>JAULCE010222186.1:0-52657 GCA_032359355.1 Macoma nasuta | reverse complement strand
GAAAATCCGAGGGACCAAAGCATGCTTCCAAAAAAGTGGCGAACAAACAAGGAGGAATTGTTGCAGGAAACTTCTACCACGACTCTCAAACGAGAGTGTAGATACGACGAAAATCAGAGGGATTGTCCATTGTTATTACAACAGGCCCAAACCAAAAAGACGGTGAGCCCTGAGCAACTGAGCGCAAAGAGAAAATATACAGATGAACCGATGGACCAAACTATGTCTCAAAATCAAATTAGAACAATTAAGGCCGAATCTTATGAAAGTCCTACTATACCAGTCAACCAAGCGCACACAGATCAGTTGTTGTTATCACAACAATCAGGGACCACAAAACCAGCACATCGTGATATTGTAGAAGAAGCTATGAGACAATGTTATCTTTTACTCCCAATCGAATTGATAGAATGTGATACTCATTATTTTGTATGAATAAAACTGCAATATAAATCGTGCCTTGCTTATTATATGTCATTTTTCAAGGATTGTCAAAATATGTATTGGCTTCGAAGTAGAAACGATTTTTTGAGTCACTTGCTCCATGATCAGTCTTTACCAGAACGGTCAAAGGCCGAACTAATTGCGGAAAGCATTAATAACAATGTCTATATGCCTACATGTTGTACCATTGAAGTATGGAAGGGACGTGTTATTCCGATATGTTTCGAGAAACAAACATTAAAGCAGCTTCACTTTGAAACATCACATGAAACTGATACAAAAGTCGTGAAAATTATGTATACTAGACATGCAAAAGAGGCAGATTTTTTGCTTGCCGAAGATTTAACATACGATGATATTACTGGAAGAGAAATTACTAGATGTCGTGTGTACTTTTCTGAACGTATTACAAAAGATATGGCTGCTACCACATATTTCGTCATAAAAGTGCTCTCCATGATTCCAGAAGCTCAATTTTCACATGTAACTCTATTAAGATTAGGCTCCGAAATACTTAGGCGTTATGGTAAACATCTATCAACCCATTCTAATTCCACGTTTTGGAGAGACCAATTATTGAAATCGTTAAAAAATGATATCTTTTTCAGGGATAGGTTAATGAGAACAATTGGTGAACAAAATTCATCATTATATAGAGCGTATACTGAGTATATTAGGCAGAGAATCAAACATACCAGTTTGATTGATGTACATTACAATATTTCATCGGGACACATTAGTTATCTTGTTAAGATTGGAAAAAAACCTAAATATATAACTACTTTTAAGAACAAATCAACCGTGTCAGTAACAAAACGACGGATGTACATTCAGTTTAGAGGAAATGAAAATAACTCTAGACATGTTCAGTAATTTCTTTCTTATAAAATATTTTTATATACATGTGTTGTTATTTATATGATGTCAAGCTGCGTCGGCATGTTTCCTTGCTGCGAATTTATTATTGTATGCATTGGAAACACTTTTGCCGGTCATGACAGTATCATAGACGATGAAGAAATAGACCACATTGTGGAGAAAATCGTGTCGCATTTGAAAATATTTTGCAGGTCGAAAATATATTCTTACATTTCAACGGATGAGCTTGAACAAGCAATAGTTGATAAAAAGTACTTTGAATCAATACTGGAAAGGATACTGCAAACTCGCCTAAAATCCTTCGACATAAAATTTAATTTGGACTGGCATCGCCTGCTTTGCGCTATGGGCATTTTTGGACAAGTTGTTAAATATATGTCGGCTATGAACCTTGATGGATACGGTCATCTTGTTGAAATAAATAAACTGTTTAAAAAATGCAGAGTAAATGATTGGATCCAATTTCAAGGTGATAAATGGGAAACACTTTTTCAATATTTAAAAGAGTGTGATAGCGACAGTAACTATGAAGTCCGTAATAGAATATGAATGTTTACTATTATTACTTTATTGTTCCAATAAAAGACAACGACATAGAAGTGATAGACGATTCATCTATAAGCCACATTCGGTTAAATAAAATATTTGATTCTTTATATGAGCACATTGATGAAAATAGTGTTTATCTTTTGTTGAAAGGAATAGACGAAGCTTCGTGTTCTGTGAATGATCAACTCCTTGACATGTTTATTAAAAATAGGTACAAAGCTGATACATCGGTACAGGATCTATTCGCAACTATTTTACAGAGTTTTGAGTTCTCATGTAACTCTTACAAAAAATATATTGCGATATCTCAATATCCCTTATTAGTTTTACGGACGAAGGACAAACATACTCATATCATTAAACCTCAATCAACTACAGATATTTTTAATCACTGTTTCTTACATTTTTACCAGTTTTTAAAAATTAAAAAACTGCAAAAGGAAGAAGATAAGATAAACTCGCTCATCAAACTAAGCAATTCAAATTATTCTCCCGGGATTCATCCAAGCGCTCGCTACGTTACTTGCTGTATGAACAATATATTAATACATATGTCAAGCCGAAAAATATTTATATTAAAACACAATTGTAACAGAAGCAAAATACATTCAAATGTTAAATTTGATAGTAACCTTTTCAATACAATCAGCTCTCTTCTAGAATGAGCGTCATAGAAATTGATATTTTCTCAACCCGTACAGATAAAGTTTATGTCAAACACCTAGAATCTTTAGCACAATCGATTCCAGATGTGAAGTTTAATTACTGTATTGGAAATAAATACAACTGTAACAAACATCGAATTTGTTCTTCTGATACTCTTAACAATCATTCAACATTGATACATTGCTACACACGTGTTCCAAACTATCAACGAATAGAAGACACATTTTATTTTGTTCATCCAGCTTTTAACTTCGTTAGATATCAAGACAAAATAATTGCATATCCAAGTACGGTTACAAAGGAGAGGTGGAACCATATTCTTGGTTACTTGATTGTTCCACATGATTCAGAAAGCATCACAAGTATCAAACCTATGGGACGAATGAAAGACGGTGCTTTCTGTAGTAACAGAGTTTGTATTTATTTGAAATGATTGATCAACTGACTACATTTGAGCCTCGTAGGACTGAAGAATACTTGTCTTTACCAAAAAATAAATGTGCTCGTCGCTGTTTTCGTCAAAGTAATCGGAATCAAATTCTGATGATCCCATTTCTATGTCATTCAAACTTTTGTTATCAATATAGGGTAGTGTAAAATATTCCAAAGATACATCCTTTTGTCGAACTGAATAACAACTAATCTTATCACAAGATTTGTCAATATCAAAAACGTATAGTGCTTTATTTTTTTCTGCGATAAACTGGTTACCCAAATCTTTTTGAACATATATTATTTCACCATTTATATTAACTATATCAAAATTTGTACTGTGCAATTCTGCATTAACGTAGTCACGGTAATCGAGCTTTGTCCAGTTTCCAACTTGATACAGATTATCTATAGGTGCAAATTGAGAGCTCTCTCGCTCATAAAGATAAACATTTCCGTAATTTGAAATACACAGTTGAGTAGAATCGACATTTAATCCCCCAGACGGGATGGGATGATATTGTTCTTCTTGATAAGGCACAAACAAGTCTATTAGACCCAGTTTGTCCCCTAATAAAAACAAGAACATGTTATCTTTTACAATATGACATTGTTGCATTCTTTGGAACCATAGTTTCTTGAAAAGACCGTGCAAACGAAAGTTCAGTGGAATATGAGTCCAAGAATCGCTAAATACTTCAGAATATGTTTCGTTTAGTCTAAAAACTACAAAGGGACTACTCAATTGTGTTAACGAACTTGCTTCTTTAAAATTATATAACATTTCTAATCTGTTTCGAATACATTGGTTTTGGATGTGTATAGTTAGATGTTCCAGTGTATTAGAGTTACACTTTTGAATCACTTTAAAAACGTGTTCGACAAAAAAAATGTCTTTATATTTTGCTTTGTCCATAAACGCTAAAAGTGAGTACGGGTCTGTTTCAAAAAGCATCTTACTTTTAAACATATCAATAAGTAAGGTGATTTTAAACTTTCTTGCGAAGTTGTACAGGTCTGAATCAGTCTGAAGACGTATATCTAAAGACCGACGATCAGAAACAAAGTCAATGAATTTTCGTAAAGAAACCTTACTCAGGTGCGTATCAATTTCATCAAAGGGCCACCACGCAAATGTTTTCGACACCTGAAAAAGCAACTGACGCTCAATAGGTGAGGTGTAACCGTCACAATCTTTAAGTATAAAAGTATCTGTTTTAGAATTAAGGATTATACCATCTGCATCGTAAGCAGACACAAGAGAATATATTTTCTTGATTGTGTTGAAATTCAAAAATATTGCTCCATCAGATTCACTCTTTGTTGCTTCGTTGATTATTTTCGGTGAAATATGAATTGGCGGATAGGATTTATCGGTAAAAAGGAATAAATTGACGTCTAGAACACTAGCAATAAACACAATTGTATCATGCGTTTCGTTAGTTCGATGTCGATTTAAATATCTCTTTATTGCTGTAACATATGTTGAAGAACAATCATTAAATATACAAACAGCTATACTTTCAAAAAGCGTGTTCTCTCCTTGGTATTTCGATTGCGTTTGACATATAACCTCATTAGAAAATGTGTCAATATTAAGAGGTGCACATATATGTTGCTCTGTTGATAACACTTGTTTAGCCAGACATTGCCGTTTGCTTTCGGTAAGTGGCAACACAAGAGGCGAACGATGTCGTGTTTGCTTGCTCAGTTGCATTAAAGGAGATGTAAAGTCAATTTCATGAAACATCTCAATTAAAAATATTTATGGTTTGTGATGTTTTATATAAAAAAAATATTTAAATAAATAATACTAGATAAAAACAAACACACAACCTTAAGAATCATGGCAAGTGAACGTGAACACAGGGAAGCTAGTGTTGATGAAAAACTTGAACGTTATCTTAGAAACAAGAATGCATTTACCGTTGATATTTGTGAAGATGTAGATCTTTATCTGAGAGCTTATAATTGGGATGATGATTTTTTGAAATTGAAATTTTTACAAGACATGCGAGAGCGCCCAATTGAGACTCAATGTCAGTTTATCAATGCTATTCCACTTGATACGCCTGATTCAGCGATGGAAGGAAGAATTGGAGCGAACGTAATTGAGTTCTATATTCTTGATACTCTTAAATTTGCGTCGACTGAGGTATTACGAAAAATGGATATAAATCCTGCTGTAAGTCCTACACATAGTGATTTGCACGAATGCCATCAAGATATGCTGAATATAAGAGAAAACATGTGTCGTATGCAAAGCGATTATCAACCTCCTCATGTTGCTATTTCTCTCATCAAAAGCAACGTCGACTTTTCTTTTGCTAAATATTTCAATGGATCAAAATGGTGTAAACTCCAATTAAATGAGCAGATCAGAAGTTATGTATCCGCATTAGTCCCACACAAGTACACAATTCTCGGTGATGATCTATGGTTTATTTACGATGATACACTCTTTAGGATGAATCTGTTTTGCGAAACAAACTATAATTCCTTTATTCTACCTAAACATACATTTCAAGATTTTCAACTATGTAACGACGGCGAAAGTTTGATTTTGCTTTCGAAAAATATGTGGGTGGCTGAGATATATCCTGTTAAATATTCAGACTATGACTTCAAAATATGCAAGTGGTATCAGCTTACACCGAATGAGTACTCTGCAATATCATCTACAAAAGATTACCACTTGTATAATATCAATCTGAGAAAGCAACGGCGTATGTTCAAAGCATACTATATCAAGTCTCAAGAAAAGGTTTTCGAATTTTTCAAAGGTCACTTGTATGAATACAGATTGAATGGGAACAGGTTTGCCGAAAATAATTGCGAAATTGTTATACCAAAATGCTACGAATATAATGATGTTTATTGCATTGTACCAAAAGAAACCATCCAGCACTATTTATTTAAACTTTTTAAGACCGATCTTCATTCTAAACGCAAACATATCGACTGTAGTAACGATATTTTACTTAAAGGTAACTGTAAAAAGAAACGTGTGCTTACCGTCAGATATCAGACAGATAATGGGAATGGTGATGAATACGGTGAATGCTTAGATTTCAAGCAACTTACAATTTAAGAAAAATATATAAGTGTAAGCCTTTAGGTCTAGTTTTTGTATGTCAACTATTTCACTTGCCATGTATATTGTTGATTATCACGATAGAATAGTAACCTTATCACACTATCGAATAATAGTTGGTGACAATATTTTGTCTGAAACTTGGGATTCTTCTTTCAATACTGTTTTATGGGGGAAATTGCCATTTTATTCTAATATTATTGGTGATTTGTTGTTTAAAGAGGAGGCATCTATTTGGGAGCGTTTATTCATAAAACGATCTTGTGACCTACTTAATCCTATCGACTTTTTCAGTAATGTTTGTAGAACGGAATACAATTTTGGACTCGCGAAAGAGTCGGAAAATGATTCATCCTTACGTGAAATGTTAACAAACACCATTATGTATAAACCAAATTATTTAGATTTCATACATATTTACCATGCGTTGGCTGCTGAAGACAATATACGTTTTGAGGTTTTTCAAAAGTCTTTTTTTTACGAAATCTTCTTCCACTTACTAAAAAAAGAACCAGTTGTTTGTAAGCCCATATTCTTAGCTGTATGTAAAAAATATATGGGATTGGATATTTGTGAAAGTCTCTTAGATAACGTCATTAGATTCTATTCAAACAAATATGCTTGCATGGTTATTCCACGTCGTCACGGTAAAACTTTCATGACAGGTTCAAGTATAGTTGCACTTTTACTTACAACTCTTAAGCACAGTTTAAGAATGGGATATTATTCACACACAAAAGACTTATCGCAGACAGTAAAAAACTATGTTGTTAGTAAATGTAATGAAATGAGTTCTAAATTGACACAGTCTAGATACAGCATAATGACTCCGAGTGATTCTGTTTTGGTTAAAATCATTAATGAACACAATACGACTTTTTTTTCAAATAACAACTTTCAAAAAGATGATGATTTCAACTGCTTAGCTAAATTCAAAAGCGCTCGAAATGACAATGCACTTCGAGGTGATGATTTGAATGTGCTGGTAGTAGACGAAACATTTTCGATCAATAAAAATAGATTTGGAACAATTTTGGCACATGGACAAAAAACTGACAATAAGATAATATTCCTCACATCGCCGGTAAATCATAAAGTTGAAATGATGTCGGAGATAACCAGAGGTCTAAAATGTAGAAGTGACATTAATTTCTATCACATCTACTATTTTTGTAACGATGTAGAACACTTACAACATGCATCGAAACAACCAGCATGTCCCAGGCTAATATTTTATAAACCAGATCACATCAATATAAATGAAACCAATAGATATCTGACTAACCTATTGGCACAGTCACAAACGAGTTATGATGATGAACTTGGTATTGTGTCTGTTTCGGAGACGTTTGGTAAATCCGAATTAACAAAACTGTGTCCTTTCTCAAATCGTATTCTTACGTATCTTAAATTTAATGTCAATACAGTCGATGATTCTGTATATGTCAATAACGTTTTCATATATTTGGATCCAAATTATTGCGACTCTTTGTCTAGTGGTATCGGTCTTGTAGCTAGTAGTTTGACAAAAGACGAAACTCCGTGTGTTTTATACTTAGATCATAAATTTATTCAACCTGAAGAACTAGGAAAGGCAAATGAAATCATGGTTAAGATGATTTTACATTGTATTAGTCATGTCTCATCCTTGGTAACAAACAAAAGAAATCGTGAGGGAACTAACAAAATATTGAATAGAAAGGTATTTGTTGCTGTAGAAAACAATTCACAAAGAAACAGTGTTGCAATAATCCATGAACAACTTAAGAAATGTTTTAAGGATAGCGATATTAAAGTTTGTCTTTATTGTACTCCAACTGAAAACCGCATGACAAAACAACTAAATAAGAGGGCCGGTTATACACTTTTAAATAAATTCACAATATTTTCTCAAACAGTTCAGTATATAAATGAAAAACTGATTTGGTTTTCAAGTCAATTGTATTCTTATTACTTACATCTTGACAGAATCAATGAAATTGACTATTTGACGCAAAATATGCAAAATTTTAAATTTAGTCCTCAAGAAAAAAAGTTTTCTGGAAAAAGCTCATCATCAACCGATGATTTGGTCGTAGCTTTAATTATGAGTGTGTATCTTGCTAGAACGTATTCAGTTTCAGCAGACTCATCCAATTGGCTTTCGATGACTTGTTGGTTACCTGTGTAGCACATTTTTAGTATTTCAATATATAAATTCTTTGAGAATGTGTTGAAAATGGGTTCAGAATGAATCAATCTCAAGCCAGACAGTTTTTGAATTTAAAACTACAAACGCGATTTAATGAAGCAAAGTGCAAGGCCTTAACGGAAGATAAACTATTGTCTGGTCTTTTCTCACATGAAATACAACAAATGCACTACGAATCTATACAAGGTAAACTGGCCATGACATCTGCAATGAAAAAATTGTCTACTGCTCATAATGACGTATTAGTAAATACACTGCGCCAGTATTCCAAAGCGATTAAATCTAATACCCACTTACTACATACTATCAACACACAGATGAATGAACTAATGGATAAAGAAAAAGACATGTTGGAAACACAAGAAGATACCGTTTTGAGCATTCGAGATGCTATAGATTCAGATTTCGATTCAATCATTGATAATGATCCGCAGAAGCAATCTGAACCTGAATCATACATGCCTTTAGCATTACCGTCAGCTCCGACCGATCCAATAAAACGTTTAAGTTTCGGTGACGTTATAATAAAAACAGTGGATGAGTGTGAAGATGAAAAGAAACAATTTCAAACATATGAAGAGGATGAGGAAGTTTATAATTGTAATGGGAAAGATTCAGATAACAACGCAAATGACACAAACGTTATTCCGTTATTTTAATATCGTATATTATATCAAATAAAATCATAAATCGTTGACTCGTATTGTCTTTACTTTGCTGTTTTGAAATAAGATACTTGTTTTTATCACTCATAAAGAATTTGGAAGCGACTTCGTCCCGTCCTTGTTTCTGTATTGCGTCTTTAATGTATTTTAATACAAATGTATTACAAGTACCGATACATTCTTGTTTTAATAATTTTGTCAAATTGGCATATTGGCGTAAGCAGATAGTATCAGATTTAAAATTTAACATCATTGACTTAAGAATTTCAATGACATCCCAATCAGTAACCGATTTTTCGGTTAAACTGCATACGTTAAGGAAAAAATGGTTTCTTATTATGTCTGGGTTTATGCTAGCAATGTAAGTAAGTATTTCGTCTCCGCTTGAATCATCTGAGTAGATGTCAAATAACGACATAATACTAACAACAGCAGCATCAAGCATCGTAAATGTATGGAATGGCATCGAATCATAATATAATCCCAAAACTGCTATACTGTCGATGTTTTGAAATGAACACAGTTTACATGTAGTAATAGGAATCTCTAAATACTTTTGAACATTTATCGGATCTTTCCAGTAGTCATAGTACAGTTGCGCGATTTCTCTATACTTCTGATTTTGAGAATCTGTAAACAAAATGTCAGTCAAAACCGTCATGGTCTTATAGTTAGAAAAGCTTTATGATCTGAACATTGCTTTATATACTGTTTTTTTCTCCATTTGAAATAATCTTCTTGATGGAATTTATACTCGAACACTTCGTTATACTTCAAACCTTTCATAAACCAATACCTACTTATGACTTCTTTGATGACAAACGGTTTACCAAACACTGTATTCATGTGAAAGATTGGATTTATTTGAATAATACCGCTTGCTTGCATAAAAATGATAGAAATTACAATATCCGCCATAGAGACAATGTTATTTGGTAAGCGATGCATCAACATAGTTCTAAATCGAGAATAGAGTCTCCAGGTTTTCAAATGACATTTCGCCCAAAACAAATTCTTGAATTCTTTTACGACATCATACAAGATTCCGTCGTCGACAAAATCAAGAGAATCTGGCGAGTAATTTATTAAAACCCTGTTAATGTTTGTTTCGTTAAAACCAGTCATGCAATTCATAAATAGAAATACATTTATAAAAAATACTATCATTGTTTGTTGAATCTGATGGATAATCATTGGCTTCGGTTTACCATGACTGGTTAAAACAGAGTGGAAAAAATCAGCATAACCATCCTTATTGCCATCGTTTCGAAATAATATTAAATCATGAAAACGATGGTTATTCATATTTGTGTATATATGTAATTCGTTTGATCGTTAGATTGTTTGCCTCTTATGTAGTGCCTGAGTTGAATTAAAATAATATGATTACAAAAGTACCAACTTTGGATAAAACTATCGATTGTGAAAAGTTCATAATTGCACATCCAAATGAAATGCTAAGTTTTCTAAAAAGTAAATCAGTAGGCCCCGTGTATACGCTGTTGTTTTCAAGGTCAAACGTAAACTTTTGCTTTAGTACTTGGTCAAGTCGTCAACATGTGTTGTCTAAAATATTCAGGCTGATACTGTTACATCAATTATGTCGATTTTTAAAAACGTGTTTGAGCTCAAAAACAATGTGTGACAAGGTCGGTACTATTCTTCAGACAGTTTCTTTAAACGACATACGAGAGGAAGTAACATCGTTTCTTGCAAATAAGAAGCTACGCCGAATGTATTTTACAACAGAACATTTCTTCCAGGAGAGCTATGGAACGCTTACAAATATATGTGATGGTTATGATTTATATCCATCTACAGAAAATCCTATTTTTGTTCCTCCATTAGCTATGTCAAAGTACATAGGAGATCGGAAATCAATATTGTTTTACAACAAACATCAAGTATTCAATATATTGTTCAAAACATACGACATAGACAAATGCGTTACGGTTATAAATCCATCACCGGTGTATAACAACGATTGCAATTATGTAATTCGTAATTTTCACAACAATGTGTGTACAATACGTGCTAAATTTCAGTTTCAATCGGGAACTTGCGCTAAACTGCGCTCGATGGAAACAAATGATTATAATGAATATCTGTTTTTATTACGAATTCACGATTCATATTATCAGGTTTTGGCAATTTATCCCCCGAAAACGGTTAAAAAGCAAATGACAGTACTACGAAAGAGCAATAAACTTGATATTCTAGGCACTGATATCAAATGTATCACATCTCAACTCAGCACAACTGAAAAAACACATTTACCTATCAGAATGATTTTCGGCACTTTGGCGGTCGACGAAATGCTTTGTGAAAAAGTATCCATTTCTCTATACGAATGGTTATTTAAATCTGTGAAAGTGTACTTTAGAAATTTGATTTTTGAGCATGTTCTCACTCAGAACCCAGCGTTAGATTTAGCGAGTTTGAATTTTGGGGAGTTAAAAGTGTACGAAGAAGATGGATATATACAGCTTTTATTAAAAGTCCATTCTTGTTCATTTTTCTACTCACAGAAACAAATCGATGATATAGAATATATTCAAATATACTTTGACTACGATGCTTATGTTAGTTCAGAAATAATAAGACTGGTACGATTTACTTCACTTGTACGGTTACTATTGCATACTATGATAGGTGGCTCAATTCAACCGGTATTGAATTGTTCAGATGTTTACTTGCATCAGCAAATTCTGTTGTATGAAGTAAAATTAAACAGACTGATCAATCTTACAAAAGTCAGTAAGAATATTATTTTCTAATCTCTAACAAGAAATGGTAAATGTGATATAGAAGGCACATCTAGTAGGTAGTTGTAAGAAACGAACCCCCAGTTCAGAAGTATCTTATTTCGAAACACGTCAGCTATATGAAATGTTCCTTGTTCGAATTTATATATAGTATCACATAAAACTGTATTTATCTGTTTCAAATGAGATGTCACCTTTGCGTAATCACCAGATTGAGCAGAGATGCGAGTACCTACTAGCATTTCTAACACTCCATTTGGGTCACAACGATTATTTCCCTCAAAGTAAAGCATAAAGAGTAAGGTGAATGTACCTGGGTATAGCTGACACACATTGTGCGCTACTGTGTTTTGAAGGTACTTACGTTCTAACGAATCAGTTACTTTTCGACGAACATTTTCTGGAACGTTTTTCAGAAGAAATCGAAGTAAAAGATATTCTGTGACTAAAAATGGATACAACTCAGGTCTTAATATAAACAAAGCATTGTCTATGCAAGATTTTAACTCGCCTGTTAAATCATTGTAATCGAAATAATTGATCCTTGGAAATACCCCCAAAACATTATCGTGCAATACGGCAGAATCGGGAGAGGGTAGCGCATCGTCGCTTGTAATTTCCTTTATCATTGACTGAAAATCAAAATGTTGCCTTCTATATATCTTAAATAGAAAATTCAAAGCATTGAACTCCCCATAATCTATGTTATTTATGCAATACGCTAACTCGTTTAAACGTCTTGCGACCTTGAAACAATATGTGTGTGCATCCAAAATTTCAAAGTCGCGAAACAATGTTTTGAAAGTTCTGTAATAGACATCAAATAAGTGCTGCTTGTTTAACAGTAAAACTCTAGCATCAAAATAAACACTGTCTTTGTAATTTGGCTTCAATGGTAGATCTTTAACCCAAGGAACACTCTTGTCTAGCTTAAAATTTCTTTTATAAACGAAAAATCTTTTCTTTAAAATTGTCAGCACAGAGTTTTTCGTATTAACTAACTGTCGTCGTGCAATGTGTTCGACTGTTAAGGATCTCTTTCTAGCCTGTAATTGCAACAGATAGTCTTCAAAATTGTTCTCGAACTTATGATTTGTTGAACCTCGTTTATCAGAAAGTGATTCACAGAATATGTCTGTACATAACGATGTCAGATTGTTTTGCTTATACGGGATAATGCGAGATTGAAGTTTGTTTATTCGAATAAATTTTTTCAGACGTTTCAATTGTTCTTTCCTTTTAGTTATAGACATTTGGTGTCTTACTTTACAATAGAGAACAATTCTTTCCGCAATATCGTTATGTTTCATTTTGTAATACAAATATATTTTGTTGTGCGTTTCTACTTAAATAACCTTTTATTCGTCTCTCATTGTCTAGGTAAACAATTTCAAAATCATGTTGCACTACTTAGTTCGAGACATTGGAGTCATAAATGAAATAGAATGTTTTATAGCAAATGCAAAACCTACAACAGAAACTGTTAATGCATTGTCACGTCTGTTTCCAGAAATAACGGATCAGGACCAAACGTTTGATACTATTTCAGAAAGTATATGCGAAGACTCTTCTGTATCTTTTCCTCACATCGTTATTGTAATAATGGGTTATGCAGGAACTGGAAAATCTCATATTTTGAAGCATTTGGCAAATCATGATGGTTTTATGCTGACTGCGCCAACAAATGCAGCGGGGATAAATCTTCAGAACATACTTTCGCCCTCCATGTTATTATCTGGTACCAAAAAGAATGTTTACCGAACAATACATTCTTTTTATGAAGTTAATCCTGAGCAAACTAAGTTTCTCGGAGAATGTGTTTATACAGCAAGAAAAGGAAACGACGCGTTTGCTTCGTATGACGAATATCTGAAAGCTATGTATGAAGGGTGTACACCCTTTTGTGAGATTTTATTCGCAAAAGAAATGAAAGATGGTAAACTAACGCCGGAATTATATTGGGAATATAGGGAATCTTATTGTAAATCGCAAGCATTCAAACATGAGACGGGAGAAAATATCCATAATGAAGTAATTCGATACTTATTCTCTCTCGGACTAGAAAGCAAAATTCCAACCATTCTATTATTCCATACAAGTGTTGTCGAAGAGGCTGGACGCTGTGCAGATTATTTAACATTTTTGTTTCTATTTTATTTTTATTTCATGCATGTAAAGTATCGAACTTGCATCTGGAAACACATAATACCAACACTTCTCTTTGTAGGGTCTCCAACTCAAAGTCGAGTGATTGATAAATTTACGCCTTATAGTGCTTTAACTTATTTGAGCCAGCCCTGCATGAAACGTTTAATTGATGAACAGAAAATGATAAAAATCAAATGTTTTAAAGAAAACCGAAGAATGACAATGGGTAATATTGAAAAAAACACAATTTTAGCAACGGTTGTGAGTAAACTTGAATCAAGATTGTCAATAAACGAAGATCTTCGAAACAAATTTAATAGTGCATTTGTTACGGACGAATCGAACTTTTTTGATACCTTCTTCAAACCTTCCTATTTTAGAATAGCTAAGAAGCATGAAGATTTAAAAAAGTTCAAAAATAACGTATTCAAATACAACAAGCACAATACGTTTCGCATTACAGAATGGTTATATTGTCCATTGGATTATACGTCGTTTACGGGTCTCGAAAGATATATCAATGTGAAATTTAGAAGTGAAAACTATGATGATGTTTGGACAAATATTCACAAGAAAACTAAATTATTCGATCAGTTATTTAATACATATAAGACATCGAGAACACTAATAGCGGGCTTTAGATATCTGCTCACAGAATTTCATAGGTTATACATAAGGTCCTTTACCGGCACGATTTACCAATTTCTTCAAATAACCGACATATTTCAACAATTTATAGTCAGTAGCAAAAGCTCACCCAATTGCATCAATTTCTTTATTGATTGTGGAAAATATTTAATTGAAAGCATCTATTCAAACCAGGCCGACTCTATGGTAAAGGGTATTGATATTATTCAAAGTAAGACTTCTGACGAAGCCAAAGAAACATCTGCTCAAAAGCTGTTGGCATTGAAAGCTATTCTACAAGTAAAATCTTCCTCAAGCAAAATACACATTTTTGTCAATGAAGAAAAAGGAACTTACATAACACTGCCAAAAGATATATTTTCATTCATTATCACAGACTTTGAATCACGAAAAAACCGAATTCAAGGTGATGAATTTACTGTTATTCATTTACTTTCGTATGATAGTCTTTCTTTAACACTTTATCCTAAACTGAAATCAATAAGTACACACGAGATAAGTCAAAGCATTGCTCCCGAGTTCCAAATCCTTCCCAAAGATAAAAAAGTAAATTTCTACAGAAATAAACGCAAGAGATCTGATTTTGAAAATGATGATGACCAGTGTAACGGAGACGACTGTGAAATGCCGATATATTTGTCTGAGGAAAGTAATATGTCTTTTTTTAGTTTTATACCTCTTGCTTTACATATATGTTGCACCATTGACTGTACACAAGGACTAACAATTCATAGTCCAATATTTGCGTTAATTCGCAAGGAAGATAGAGCAGAAGATATTATTGTTGCTTTAACTAGAACATCAAATCCAGATACGTTACTTGTCGCAGATAGAATATTTGATCGTAGGTACGAGCCCATATCTAATGACACAAAAAATATGATTCGGGAAATTAACAAGGCACATAGAAAAGATGGTTGGCTGTAATGCTTTACTTCCATCTATTGTATATTTTTTTTATCACTATGACCATAATTAACACAAATAGAGGAACACCAATGAAGCAAATAAAATAAGAAAAAATAAAAGATATAGGTTCAACTTTGTCAGGTATGGTTGTAGTTAAAGTATCATTTGATGTTATTGAGGTAGTATCCACTTTTGTAGAAGCGTGTGATACAAACTTGCCTTTTGTACTGTCAGAGGTGCCAATAAAATTCTCTTGAAAGGTTGCATTTGTTGTTAATTTTATGTCCATAGATGTTGTTTCAGATGTTGAAGGAAACTTTGTAGTATTTGTCGCTTTTGATATGGTTGTACTTTCAGTGGTGTTGACGAAATCGTTGATGGGTGTTGTTTCAGATGTGGAAGTAAAGTTTGAAGTACTGGCCATTATTTTACTGGTTATACTTTCCGTAGTGTGGATGATTTCGGTTACATTTATCCCTACGAATGTTTCGTCTGATTGTGTCAGATTTTGATTTTTCACAGTTGTTTGACTATTTACAGGATAACTGAGCATATAAGTGAAACTACTCACAAAGTACATAATGATAAATAATCTACAGCCCGATAAAACCATTTTGATAACTAATCTCTAATGTTTTGTTTTGTGTTTTAAGCAGCTATACAAATAGAAAAAAATGTATTTAAAGACAATTATTAGTAGTTTATCTTATCACGACTAAAAGCATCATGGCACACAGAGACTTTCAAGTAATTAACAAAGAACAAGCATTGAATCATCTTTTTAAAAGAGAAAAATACGATGTGTTGATGAAACTTTGGCCGAAAGTTATTCTTTTGTTACAGAAAGGGTCAGAAAAAGTAACATTTTGCATTGGAAAAGAACAGAGATCTTATCCGGCAAATTTGATTAAACTGTTTAGTAATATCGAAGTGAATACAGTCAGAATTTCTGACACAAAATACAATATCAAAGAAGTAGAAACATTGATGGGCATTCTCATTAACATACCTACATTCGTATGCTCTGGAATATTCACTAATTATAAAGATTGGAACTCTATTTCTTCTCTTGTGAATGTAATTGAGTTAGCGGAGTTATTTGGGATGGTGGAAATCAAAGCGTTTTTAGAAAGTATACCAAATCTTATGACTGAATACAACAAAAATATCTTTGAAGTAGAAGTCAAAAGACGAAGAGCAAAAAAGGAGGAAGAGTACACAATTGCATCGGATTTAAAGGAAAATATATCTAAACAGCAGATTCCCGAAAAACGAGGACGATCTAAATCCAGATCAAGACGTAAAAGTATAACCGAAATAGTGAAAAGAAGTTTAAGTCGGGGTAGAAAAAATAATGATGACTGATTTTTCAAGCAGTCTTTTCTACAAAAGACCATGCTCGATCATTTAGCGAGTACATAATGGAGAAACAATTAATAACCTATCTTGAAGAGACGTTCGGTTCAGTGCAATATAGATTGTTGAAAAAAAGATTGTTTGAAGATCTTAGATCAGCTTGCATTGATATGTGTGAAGCATTTAACAACAGCGAGAGCGAAGATTTAGAATGGTTCATTCATAAAATGTTTGCAGAAACAAAATTAGACCAGCAGTTTTGGCTAAACTCAAAGGTTCACTTTTTTGGAAACAGCGATATTGTAGATGTTGTAAATGATAAAAGTAAAAAAGTAAATGTGATATCTTTAGAATTTCTTAATAAATACTGGATGAGTAACTCATTCGAAAGCTTCAAAAAACCAAGACTCTTTATTGAAACCGAATCAATGAAGCGTGGAATATATGGGGAAAAGGAATTGTTGAACTACCTAAATGAACAAGGAGATAGCGAACTTTATGTACCATCTGGCAGAATCATTTTACACAGCGTACCATGCATAGCAGCTACACCCGATTATCTAGTACTTAACCGAAGCGAAAATCCAAAACGGTTGACTAGTATGTTTGAATACGTCAAGCGTGCACGAGGCATTGCCGAAGTAAAAACTACATTGACGCCAGAAAATTTTAATTCCAGTGATCCTTTTTCATTTTCAGATTTAGAAGGGCTTTTATGTGCAGCTACTAAGTATCGACATGTTTTACTTTATTCAGATGTACCATCAGTTAAACAAGGGCAAAAGAACAAATATCCTAAAGTAAACTGGATGACTGCTACTTTAACGAATGAACTAATCAATGCTTACAATGAAACATGTGAAATCAGTGTCATAGACTTCTGTAGAGAAAAGACGTTCAATTTTGATTTTAAACATCTTGAGAAAAAAGTATTTATAAACTTTGTCACTTCTCCAAGGGGTAAACAATTGTTGGGACAGTGTTTGGTGTTCTATGATAATAATCGAATTCAGAGTACAGTAGAGTTGATTGTATTTTACCTATATATGAATAGAGAATATCCTGACGAAAAAGAATTTTGTTTGAAAGTCAAGTGTTGTATACCTTCAACACTGTTACATCACATTGAATTGGAATTAAATAAAAAAGTGTACAGTGATTTCCTGAAATGTACCACTGCATTAAAGCAAGAGGATACTTAGGTTTGTTCGATATTTTGGAATCATCGGACAGATTTATCATAGACAAAAAATTGGCAAATGCACTTATAAAACAAAACAAAAGCAACTTTATTCCACTTGTTATTTCGCACATTGATTACAGGGCTGATTTGACTGTAGGGTACATAACGGAACTAGCGATTGATAATAAAGGTTTATATTGTGAAGCTATAATTGACAACGACACATTTTTAGAAATTCAAAGTGCTATAAACGAAGATTTTATTAAATATTTTAGCAAAGCATCGCCCTCCCCATTTTTGTATCTAAAATCTTGCTTTCCTAGCTTCAGTCTTTCACATAATATAAACACATTTAAAATAAAACATGTGGCTCTAGTCGATGTTGGTGCACGCAGGGGAACACTCGTAAGATATGAATTTTCTGCCGATGCAAATGCTACTCAATATACCAGTACAGATAAAGATATTTACATACTGTTGGCTTGTTATACACGAAATGCAATCAAACTTGCAAATGAAAGAAGCGAACTGTTATTCACGGATGCACTTTTGTGTGATGAGATCGACGATATAGACTTTATCAATGCAGGGAAAGAATGCCAGAAAAAAAGTATTAAAACAAATAGTTATGCCATCGAGGCAGGTGTACCTCAAAGCATGTCTGAACATTCTAATATAAGTGATGCATTAGAGTACCTGGGTAAAATAGCTTCGGCACTGAGTGATGGAAATAGCAGTACAAAAAGAAAGAACGAGTTACAAGAGAGACCTCCGGCAAAAAGAGCCCGTGTTAATCATGAACCGATAGTACATGCGTCTCAAACGTTCTCAAATTCCGAATCTGATCCAGAATTAACGTTTAATTTTCAAGACGAGATGAAAGGACTAAGAAATGAAATGAAAGAGATATTGACGACACAGTCAAATATGTTTAGAGATTTTATTAGTCAGACAGCAAATTTGTCTTATCAAGCAAACCAACCAAACAGTGTGCGTGATGTACAAAAAAACTCGCAAAGTAACACTCAACATGGGTCGTGTTCTAATCAAACAGTACCTAATTCAAGGTATGATTTGGTACAAACTAATGATGGAGCATCATTTAAGAATTCCATTGAAACGAACCGATTTTCTTCAAATAACCCCCCTAGCCAACAACTGTTAGAAAACCCTATTATCCAAGAATCAAACGATCGAAACCAAAGTCAACAAAATCCAAATGTAGTAAACATAAATAAATACAATGAAAAACAGGAACAAATGTCAACTCAAGAATCAGACAAAACGAAAGATGAAAGCCGCACATCGGAAGAGTTATTAATTCAAGCTGGGGCCAAAGTAAATAACAGCGAACATTTAATAAATGAACTTTTTAAACAGTTTGTACAAACAACGTTTCATGTTAAAAAGGTTTGATTAAAATATATTTATTTATCATTTTGTTCACACTCGTTTCTTTATTTAGCCGTCCAAAATGTTATCTCAAACGTTTACAGATCTGTTTCATTTGGAAAACAATGTTTATTGCAATGACAACGTAGTCATGTGTAGATTGCATAAGCTGATTATTGTTTACTTTAAGAGTCGAAATATTTTTAATTTCTTTCTCCTGAAAAAGTTGAAAGAGAGCCAAGTGTATTTTGCTCTTATGTCATTACTAAATTCAGAAAACCCAGAACAAAAACTTAGAGTCATTTTAGGTGAAGATCCTCCGAGTCCGTTACCTTGTCAAGTCGAAGAATATGAGGCAAAGTTAGTTCCTCGGTGTCTTGGGAATTTTGAATTATCAATTACGTATGAAACTTTGGATACGTTATCGTTATCTGAAAACAAAGCATGTATCGTATTCTTAGACGGTATGTCAAATGTCAATCTCGTTGAACTGTTTCGGCTCTTCTGTTCGAATAAATCTCCTAATCTTTTTGCAAAAACGGAATTAGTTTCGAAACTGAAACACGCTTCAGAAATGATGCCCGCTCAATTTGTTCTATTGTTATCTTTAAACTCATTGAAAAACAACCTTACATTTTTACCTACCGACAGTCAGCATATAACAATACATATCTTGTACCAGGACCGTTTAAAACCAAACTATCCAGGATTGAATTTCACAATTATTTACTTGGACGAGGACAAACACCTAGCGGAACCACTTCTACCAGTTGTTGATTCTAATCAACCACATTATGCAGTAAAAAAGTTATTTACATTCGAAGGTTTTTTTCATAACTAAAAGAGAAAAAAAAGGTATATAAACAACACCACAAAACAGCAAGTTATTGATAGTTTTACTTTTACATCTATGAAATGAACTATCACACAGCCGCCAGTACCGAATTTGCATATACACCAGATTACATGATTTGCAATACCTCTTATTATTCTGATGTAGAAAATCGCCATACCAATGGTCTTATTATGACTCGCGTGTGCGCTTCAAACAGTCCTACTTTATGGAAATTTAAAATAAGCAGTAGTGATTTGTCTACGTTTTTCTTATCGGATCTAATTAAAATGTTAAATCGCAGGAGAGATAGTGCTTACATGTACATGCTCAAACAACATAAGTCGTCTACAGCAACTTTGAATTTGATTGATTATGATGAACTTAAATCTACTTTAGATTTAGTTGATAGTTTACAAAATATGTCAAACCGACTGAAAATAGTGGGCACTTCATCATCTAGCATCCAGAATAATTCTAAAAATTTAAGCATTGGCTCATGTATTCGAGGACGTGTATCAAACCCAGACAATTTTTTTGCTCCCTTATCAAATTTCTTTGACACAAAAGTAAACGATCTTACTGTTATATCCGACTTTCTTGTTCTTGGAATAAAGAACTCTAACTTATCTTACTATGACAGACCACTTTGCAAATATGCTCTTGGTGGGAGTATCATTTACTTGCTGATTTATAAACGAAATGATATATATGATTATATAGTGTTTCTGAGTGAAGAGCCCATTAGTTTGTTGAACCAATGTCTTTTAGAAAAGGCTACTTGTGAAGTCGAGTTTGAATATATTTACACTGTAATAGGCAGAACTAATACCAAGGATGACTCAATACCATATACAGTTACATCAAATGGGGTTTATTTCAGAGATATAATTTTGAATTGTAATGACAATTGTTTTACAATGCCTATTGTAGCACAGAATAGATTTGTGTCAAGATTGGTAGTCGAACGGGATTGAATTATTTACTAACTACTGTTAGCATTGATATCATTGAAACATCTGTTTTCGATTCTGTTAATGTAGGAACGTAACATGGCGAATGCTTTTTTTGTTCATTCTTATTTAATACGTTTCGATTACATAAATAAATCTAAAAAAGTTGGATATTTATTTTTTTTGCTGATCAGAAATGAGGAGACCTACCTATGTCAATATCATTTACCGAAAGTCGTGAGTGTTAACGATTTAGGGCAAATATCTCTCAGGAGTTTTCTTCAAGAACTGCCCATACCATTCGAAGAGGAAGTTGTCGTTGAACCTCATGTTTTGAATGCAAATAATCTTAACCGGGTAACAAACGTTCATTCAACAGGCAACAAAGTTCAACTTAATTACAACGATTATTATGCCGACTTTGAGATGAATAAACTTGACATCAAACCAAGAGTAAAACAAAAGCATTGCCACCAATCATCACAAAAAGAGGACAACCCACTGAGTGAATTTATTAAGTCGCATATGGATTTTTCAGACAAACAAACATTGAGAAATCATATACATTCAAACTATATGAAAGGAATATCGTTGAAGCAAGATAAGATAGTATATATACCTAAACTGTCATCATTTTGTTTCATTAACCATGGGAATGACAGTATAGTTAAACACATTTTCGAAGAGGAATCTCCCTATATTGTGTGCACTAACAATCCACAGTTTGAAATTGTATTGAGGCAAATTGCTTTGCTTCCTAAATTTTGCTACCATTCGGTATATACAAACAACATGGATATGAGAGACATTTCTAACGAGCATCCATTCCTACTGTATTCAAAAGATCGGTTTACCATTATTTTGTCAGATAAAAACGAGGTTTTAGATACATGTCGCAATTTTGGAAATCTAAAAAACCTGTTGAAAATGAGAAATTACCAAACACACATTTTTCGAACTAACAGTGTAAAATTAAGACGCAAATTACATGACCAGCATATAGTAAAGCGAACTCTGTTCTTCAGTAAAAAATTAAAGACCCATTTGAATCGCCTGATCAGAGTATCAAAAAGCAAATACTTTTCAACGCTTAAGGTTTTGGAGAAAAAAGGAGTGATGACTTTCACGAGTAGTAAATTACCACCAAAGAAAACAGTCATTCATGTGCATGATATTAGAGATTGTTGCGCCTCAACAATAAAGCGCTATGTTGATGATGACGGTATGCGTAAGGTGTTTACCAGACTTGTAAAAAACAGACAAAGAACGCCTGAATTAAAGAGCATCATATCAACTTTATTCGGAATGGCCAAACATTATCACCCGACATTGTTTTATCAGACTGTAAACGATATGGTGTATGTTATGTACAAAATATATTCTACAAACAACAAACATATTATCGGAATGTGTAAAGATAGCTTCTTCACAAAAAAGAAATTCTTGAAAGTTCCAATACATGGGTTTCGTTTACGGAAAGAATATAAATTAGAAGAATGGATAATAAAAAATCAGACAACTTTCATCGGAATTGACCAACGCTCGGGTCATACAATTATAAAGGGCTTAGCTTTTCCTCCATTTGCTGCTGCTGAAAAAATTGTAAGTTACTTATATAAATATGTATGTAACCACCCTAATCTAGAACACCTTGATATACCGTATATCATTGAGCATTCTGTTTTTTTATCAGAGAAAGATTTCTATGTCAAAATAAAGAAAAAGCTTAAGTCATCTGATTTTTTCTACTACGGCCTGAATCCGTCAGCCGATTTTGTATATGCTACAGAATCATTAGAAAATCCAATATATCACATTCGAGCAGCTGAACCTTCTTTCAACATAAGACCCAAAGACGTATGTGGGGAGATTGACTTTAAACAGTATTCCGATCAGATCATGAACTCCCTCGTAATTTTTGCGAAAACATTTCACTTGACACATATATTAAATGAAACAGTGTTGTGCGAAACAGATTTATTTTTGAAACTATATATCCAGCAAGTAATCTTTAGAAAAGCCGACAGATGCCATTTACCAATGTTTCAATTACCTGATTGTCAACTTGAATATTCACGGTCAGTAGAGAAACCTTTCACTAAAGTATAATTACATAAACAAGTACAACAAAAAACAATAAAAAGGCAGGAATCGAAGTACACATTCTCTTGATGGATTTGGAGAAAGTTTCTCCATAGGCATCCTTATGGTAAAAGAAATCAAATTTGTTTCCATTGAAAAATAAAATCGCTTCATCACAGTCATGTGATTTTAAGATACTGTAGATGCTTTTTTCATTCAAACACAAACTTTTGTATTTGTCCGTGTACATTCCTTGGTTTTCTTTATATAGAAAAATGCGAATGATATTTTGCTCATTAAACGAAAACAAAAGTTCATGAGAAGTGTGTAGTTCATTATTGATATCCTGAAGCTTCACAAGATTTGTTAAAAGAGGAAGTTTGAAATTGTCTACATCTACAGTTCCCTTGAATGCATTTATGTCGCTGTCGTATATCAATGATATTGGTATCTCATTCGAACGGTCATCAATGAAACTGAATGTCACAGTTAGCATGTTATATTGCGTGTCTGCTCGAATTCCTGATATGTAGTAAATAAGTCATTTATATAAATTAATTTCCACCTTCACGGATATTTACAGCAAGCGTACAGTCGACTAAAATTTGGAAACGACAGGCAGTTTGGTAGAGGAATATCTAAAACTTCATGTTTTATAACCCATGATAAAATAAACATCTTATAAATCAGATTGAAATTACAAGGATGTTCTGATTTTGGCAACTTCAAGGTATATTGTATCCATTGATCGTCAAGAGCAGTGTTTTTATTGATGTTGCACCAATACTTGTTTAAATTTGGCCACTGGTTATGTATAGATGATAAAGCAGCGGTGCTGGAACCTTCCGAATTGCTCATTAATGAAACGAGTGCGCGCATTAATAAATTGATAATGTTGCAAAAATATTGATAGAAATAAGCATCACTGATTTCAGTTGTCGAAAATGAAGTTTTGAAATATTTAAGTACAGATGTGTGAGTCTGGATAACGACATTCGTAAAAGTTCTGTTTTCCAATAAGTGTTGGTATGTTTTGAAAACTTTGAAAGAAACATTTTCGTTCGAAGGGTCTTTTAAGATAAACTCATCTAATTTGGTTATTATGTCATGTACAGAAGAAATTGATGAGTCCATCTCAGAACTGTTGCAATATGACTCTCTAAAATCATACGTTGTAATAGCCTCTACAAAATTGTTGGGTGACACTTATGTTGTTTTTGAACCAAACTATCGATTTACCAAATTTGACAATATTCAATTGCTATCGTATTCAACGAACGATCAACGTGTGTACCTGTATAAACTTAGATTGCCGTGTGCATTCAATCCGTTTATATACATATTTTTTGATGAAGTACAAGTTGATGGAGTTCATATGATGGGTGATCCAAATACAGATTCACAAATTTTCATAATACGTTCATATGTAGATTATAAGCACTCGAATATCAAACAAATTTTATCAGATGATGATTTAAAAGACGTAACATATAAAATGACGGACACCGGTGAATTGTATGTAAATGAGTTATTTGAAACGGAAAATGAATTTTGTTTAAAAAAGTACAAAGCGTGGTACAAAAACCAATACAATCCATTTTATTATTTCAATGATAAAGACCCAAACATACAAGTAAAATTAGTGTACAAGAGCGAAGAAGGCGAGTTTAATTTAACTGATTCTTGTGAAAGATATTCGAAAAATAGTTTACCCCATCATACCATATACGACTTTACAGAGTGTATGGTTCAATATTTTTTAAGTTTATTTTGCATTTCTGAGGAAGACACAGATGAAAACAAAGACACTGCAGATATTGTTCGCACAATCTATAAACTGTGTTTTCAACATATGACACCTTGGGAAGTATTTAATACTATAGGAAATGTTATTGCTTTGATTAACGGTAGTATACAAGATACCGTATTTAACGAACATCACATTGTAACAGTTGATGTAAAAACGGGTCAAAAAAGAATATTTAAAACTATTGAACAAAGTGGCTCGCCTCTATTTAGCGTAAAGTTTTATCCAACATGCATCACCGTCTACTGGAATCGTGATATTACATTAGAGTTGAAAACAGAAAAGTTTAAATATGAATTTATTTTGCCACCAAAGTGCAATGGGTGTGAAAGCTTTAATTGAGCATCACTTTTGGAAGTTTGAATTTAATATGGAGAATTTTGCATTGTATAGTACATATTATAACAATATACACGTTATAATGACTTTGAACCTAACAGACACAATGGTTTGTATCTATTCTTCTGTAAACAAATACAGGCTTCAAAGTCATGCAAATATCTCCGTTACCCCAGCGTTTACCATTGGAAACGACATGTTTTCATTCAAGGTAAATGTATTGTATACTAAGATAGAAGACGAAGACGAAGATGTTATTTACAAATCGTACGATAGTAAGAGTACTCACTGTGTTCCGACTCACAAACTTTATTTTAACTCAGTTGTTGTCAACAAATATGACTGGAGTGCATTACAAGTTAATACAGACTATAAACTTCTGAATCTGAATTTAAATACGTTTAAAGATCCCATTTACATTGTCGATGAAAGTCCATCAACTTTCAGACGACTTTTATGTAGCAGAAAATCTGCATTCGATCACTGCAGTCACATGGCGAAAAGAATGAAACATATTACCGGTGGTTACAAAGATATTTTATTTGACATCAATACAGAATGTTCAATGTCATGTACGTGTGCTTTCTTTAAATATGTAAATTTCCATCACGCGTCTTTTGAATATAACTATGTCTTACTTTCCTACAAACTATCTCAATTCATTCTTAACTTTTGACACTCTTGATCTGCATGTTTAACAAATAATACAAATATATAAGTATTCGAAGATAAAAGTCAGTGTCATTCAGCTTTTTTAATCACCATGAGCTCAGCTATAGAACAAGAAATCGAAACATTCAATAGCTGTTTAAAGTCAGAAAAACACTTGACAGTGGTTATACAGAAATTGAAGGAGATCGCTTCCCATTTTACGTTATTAGAGGAAGAAAATAGTTTGAACGGTAATTTTGTCACACTCCTCAATTTAGCCGAAGCGTTTAACCATGAACTCCTCATTGGATACGGAGACAGCAATAACGCATTACGCCATGGAGGACTTTCCACAACTTAAAGAATTCCTTCATTTTCATTTCAACATAACAAATGATCACGGATGTGTTTTGTATCAGATATCGAGTGACGGACAGTTATGCAAACAATATGATGACTTCATGTTTTTTAGCTTTGATACGTTAGAATACAATTCCAATAACTCGAATGTGTTCTTCGAGGACTTACAAAGGTCAGATAGAGATACATTTGAACAAAAAAATATAAAAAAAGCAATTGGTAAACCATTTAACGTCCGTAATGTTAAACAGTTAACCTTTGAAGAATATGCTTTTTCTGCAACACGATACATTGATTTGAAAGTATACTCTCCGTATAAGACAAAGTGTTGGCAGTTTTTGAAAATTGTTTACGATAACGAACGCAATATTCATCCTCGTGTCGCAGCAATATGTTTGAATAGAATGTTCAGTAAACAATTCAAGACATCAATGCTAAAGTATAGTAATAACAAAAAGACAAAGGCGCTGCTTCAAGAATTTAGAAAAACACTCAGTTTACTGTAACAAGGGATAATTTGGTAGATTCTATAATCAAACCTATTCGAAATTCGCAATAATAAAACGAATCGTCTGTATTGAATGTGATTTGAATCATTTCTTTCGATGCTCCAAATAAAAGGCTTGGGTTGAAACAATAGTTTTTGTGTTTTTTCTTCGCTAATTTGTATCTTATTATAACGAAATCATCAGTAGCCAATGTACATTCAAACATCTTCCAATTGTCTGTGCTCATGTTAAAATGCAAGAAATTAAAAAACGATGATACCTTGAATTTCTTGTTTCTGGTCGCTTTAGTAGAAGCTAGAAGGGCATTTATTTCTGAATACACATCATGCGCTAAGCATTCGTATTCTGTATTATTAGAATAGCATTCTTTATAAAAAATATCGTTGATGTTCTTTAGCTTAAGTTGATACTCGATTACTTTGTTGTTGACCGTTTCGGTCTCTCCATTGCAAAGAAAACCATTTTCTGAACTTAAAATTAGTATCAATTTATTCTGCTTTATATCTGTGTTTGTGTTTAAAGTCATTGGGTAGAAAAATATTTCCTTCATATCTCTTTTAATCTGCTGTTTTGCGGAAAACTCATTTAACTGATCAATGAAGTATGTTTTATGTTTAAGAATCTTTTTTCGGTTCCTGGCTATTCTGTATTGTCTGCATATCTTGTTGAAACCAAAGTCAAACATGGTGATATCTTTATTAAGATATTATCGATGTGTGAGTACAACTGTTAAATAAAGTAAAATCAACAGCAGCGAAAAAAACTATTTAAATAAAAGTTTGGATAGAAAATAAGCGAACACAAGTAATGTCTATGCTTCATATTCATAGGTCTACCAAGACCAAGGAAAATAAGACAAGTGACTTAACGAGCGATTCAGACAAAATTAATAAAAATGTTGTACAATGTCTGTACAGTTTAATGCAGGAATTTAAGCATCACAAAATACTTTCACCTGATATGGTTTTTCAGAAACTTGAACTAGTTTTTGATATTGACCAAATTGAAAATCAAGCTTTGAAATTGTCAGAATCGGTCTTAGGCCAGTGCGTTCAGCAAGTAGAAATTGGGGCTGAATCAAATGTTTTAAGATCGGTTACTTGTAAATACATTTACACTGGTCGAGTTGCAGCTGACAGAGTTAAGCCTGGTACAGGCGTTCCTACCGTCGGATATTATACCCTCGAAAACAAAATTCAAATGCATGATGATTTGCAAATTATGTCTAAGGTAGATAAGGCCCTAATTCAACGTTTATCTGGAATTCACGATGAACTATTAAAAGCGGGGGATATAAGTTCTGTAAAAAACACAAACGCCGTGAAACAAAATGCGCTCGCAAGTTATTATGAATATTTAGATCTCCAGACAAAGGCCAAAGATAAGGGAATGCATGCTGGATTGTGTTTCAGACTATTAGAACAAATGTGGGATCGATCACCACCGTTGTATGCATTACCAACTTGTATTAAGGATTGTTCGCGTCAGAATTCACTTTCTTTGATAAAAAAACTTATGGACACGACAAATAAATTTACTTTTGGACTATGTAAATATGGAAATAAAACTAAGGAATATGAAATATTAGCAGAAATGGCCAACTGTTGGAAAATCAACACAGACAACACCTTATCACCTACTAATTGCGAAGAAAACATTGAAATAACAGGAAACGAGAGTGTACCAATCAGCGGGATTGTTATTCTAACAGATAACTTGAAAGTAAAATTGTTAAACTCTATAATTGCCCGAAAAACTAACTTAAAAAGCACTTTAATTTCATGTGATGTAAATCTGGACGATTTTAATCCTCAAAAAGCATTCATAACAGATGGTAAAATCAAAATGGACTCATCGAATCTTTTTGTAAAGGATCAAAAACAATTATCTAGCCAAAATACAATGCAAAAAGTCGATTTTATCAAGCTTGGTTCAGATTATTTTGCACTTCATGCAGTTGACTCTACATATTATCACGGCGATACTTCTGCGAAAAATAGATTTCGGGAATTTGTCACTGTTGATTTCATGATGCCATTAGGTATCCAATTTTCTGAGCAATGTACAGATGATCTTTTTAAGAATGGAAAATCTGATCCATATAACATACCTACAAAGGTTTATTTCAAAGACCAAAGTGGAATATCACGATATATTCAATTCCACGATGTCCTTCCATTTATCACGGGAATGTTACATACCTTAAACGACTTTAGGACATCCATTGATATTGCTATAGGAAAACTTATTAAGATATTTAAGCTTCAACAAATCATGAAAGGTGGAGAGAAAATGTTTATCGACGACCAATATCAAAGAACATTTCGAAACATGTATTATACGTTTCCCATGCACTATTTCTTACATCACGATATCTCAAAGTCGATGGACGAATTCTCAAATTCGGAGTTGTGTGACAATATTTGCCAAAGGCCATTATGGATAATGACCGGTGGATTAACTTATGAAGTAATAGTGACGAATATAATTTCGCTCTGGATGCAATATGGGAACTCGGGTTTTATTTTCGATCCAACAAACTTTGGGAGACACAGTTTATTCCGGGCGTATGATAAACATAGTGATTTCAAAGAACATGCAAAGCAGTTGATTGTACACGGACTGAAATATGTAAAATCACATAACCCAACTTTATATTCATGGATAGCTGATCATGGTAAAATGATAAAAGTTCTACTTAAAGAAAAAATGAAATATCCAGATGAAATAGAATGTTATGTAGAATACGTTCTCTATCTTCTTAACAGCGCACAACTTTACAAGCAGATATTTTCAACTGGTAACTATCATCCTGGACTCGCGTTTGTGCTCAACCGTGAGGAAAAGTTTGAAACCGAATCGATGTTAATTTCTCGCATTCAAGGTTACAAGCTTTTTTATTCCCAAACAACAACGGAAGCAAAAAACGATTGTCAGTCTCCAAATTACAACCTAATCACAAGCATGCAAACGGGTCATATGACTTCATCTTTGACACACCCTTGTATAAGATATCCTCACTGTATTATCACAGACCATGGTACAATGGGTTCGGAGATAATCGATAGTGAGTTTGTCTTTGGTAAAAAGAAGCCCGTACCAAATTATGATGTAAACTGCTGGATACCTATATTCACTCATTGTGAAATGAGCGAAGTAATGTTTGAAGATGCTTACAACCCGTTTGGCCGAAGTAACATTCATTTCGAAGAAGAGCCGTCCGATTACTTCAAACCAGACACTGTAATCGATCCGCTGAGCGGTTTAGCTGGATACAATAAAATGAGTTTAGGATTATTGAATCTAAATTTTATAATATACAGTAATTTGTTTGAGTCACACGCTGGATTTAGTCTCAAAAGACACGTTATTCCAAATAAGTATGTAAACTTTTGGTTCAATGATTACCAAAGAAATGCAAGGCGATGCACCAATCTCTTATTTATGAGAAATCTTCAGGAGAATATGGGAGCTGATTCTGAGTTAAAATTACATTATGACGATCTAGGCCTTTTGCTCGGAGGATCAGTTTGTAAATACTGCTATTCGCACCCGAAGATGATAAAGTCTGTAATGACTGACAGGGGAAGTAGAGAACTAGCAGGTCGAAATGTTTATCGTTGCCAAAACGACTATTTAATTCATGGCAGCAAACTGATGGAAAATTTTGACCGTGGCACCAATGTTAACAATCGTTACCTGCTCACATGATGAGAAAAAATGTATTTAAATTGTATTTAATAAACATGTGTACATGTAAGGTTGTATTTTTTTAATCATGACCTACTGTAGCTCGTTTAGAAGTGACTTTAATCACTTTGAACAGGTCAATTTGACACACATATTGAAAGGAGTATTTATTAACTCCTCGTATGAGGGAAATAAAATCAAATGCAATGAGGCTTATCTTGAAAATGTCCTTTATAACGAAGACATGAGTTTGCAAACCACGGTTGGAAGGTTGCATGAAATGTGTTCGTCTTTCATGCTTCCTATAAAAGAAGTTGAAAAGAATGCATTAGGGCTCTGTAGCATCAAATGCGAGGATTTTGATGTAAAGGTAGAAGTTGAAAACGTTGGGCCATTCTCATTTAACTTGGCTGACGATGTTTTTATATTGCCACCAATGCCATGCACTTCTATCGATAAAGAGAGATTGAAAATTAATGTTGCTTTTCAGGGGACTTTTCTTAAACCACTTATTGTTCCAAAACACGAAATAGCTAATATATATGATGATATGTTGAACTTTGAGCACAGAAAAAATGAATGTTTTACTTCAATGTTGTATAAGACGTATGGCGATGAAATTCATATCGAGATGATAAATCTGGTTTCTTCAGGATACAACTTTTTACCAACTGGATATGTTGTGGCTAAAAGCAGCCATGAACCTCCAAGTTTGAATGCTGTTACCATACACCCATTCGAAAAATTTATTATGCTTTTAAAAACGCCAATGAGTGTCCCATATTTCTGTTTCGCTAGAACATTGTTGTGACGAATGATAAAAAAAATATATTACAGTGTATTTTTTTATCCATATGACTCTACACACCAAAACAAGTAACCACTAAAATAATACTATCATGGGTTCTCTTACAACTCCGTTAAAGTCAAAACAATTGTCTGCTGAAGTAAGCACTTTCAAGAACACTATTACACTTACTCGATTAAACGATCCGAGGAAGTTTAAAGCTACAAAAAGACTGCCAGTTTCATGTCTTAAAGTAGTGTCGAAAAATTTATCGAACGTTATAGGAGATTGCTATTTACTAGTGAGGAAACGAATCAATAACAAAACCGTAAAGACATACATTTTTCTCGTGTTTAAAGATTTCACTAATTTAGAGCGTGTGTGTAATATTGTACATAAAAGTGTTCCGTATATAGAAATTGACAACAGATGCAAAAACCCTTGTTGTACATGCAGCACATGCTCTTTAAAGATTGAAAAGGGAAGAAAAAGAAGAGGATTTGGCTATATATGTGAATCGGATTTACAAGGAACTATTAACCACTTGCAATCATCAGGGCTCTCAAGCGAAATTAAGAAGCTACCTGCAACAAAGTGTACAACCAAAACACATCGGAATCCTGGTCAACATCTTCAGTGTGTCACTTGTAATTTCATTTGCAAAACAAAATTAGGTTATTTTAGTCATACTAGCAAACATAAACACGACAATATCAAACAATGAATATAAGAAGAGAGACTATTGATATATTCCCTAGTTTTGCCGTTAACTTAGATGAAACGTTTCAGAGGTACTCGAAAGTATACTTGATAGGGGATGTTCATGACAATGAAAATTTGTTCAGGACATTTCTTGTTGAAAACGGTATAGCTTTTGTACCTAATGTAGAACACTTCGATTACAAAAGCTTAGACAACTATTTTGTTAAACCCGATATTCTTTTGGTGTTTCTTGGGGATGTGACTTATAAAACACCAGCTCATTTTAAATGTATAATGCGATTTATTTTGAACAACACTGAAAATTGTTTACTGATTCTAGGCAATAACGAAATTAAATTCGTATACGAACATGTACAGCTGTTTATTGATTTTGCAATGAAATTCATGTCAGTACGTTTTATAAGACTATTACAAGAATACGTAGTTAGAAAGAAAAGTTTCAAGCTTGTGAATACTATTTATTCCGTTTTAAGTCAGTTGCATAAAAACTATATCAGTAGTAAGCTGAAAGAAAATTGGCTATGGTATTATTCATGCCTCTTTGAAGAATACCTGCTCAATAAAAGCGATAAAGAAAATTTAATGATCGTCATGTACATCATAACAAAAAGTATAGTGATGGGTGTTTCGAATAGGTATAAGCTGCTTATGATGCACGCTGGTTTGAATCCTTCTTTTTCTTTACATCGTCAGAGAATTTCTGATGTATGTAACATACGCAACGTAAAAGGTACAAACATGCCGTGGTATGTCTACTATACGAATTTAGATTATACAATTGTCTTTGGTCATTGGAGTGCGCTTACAAAAACATCTAATAAACCATTTACATATAACAATTCAATTTGTCTAGATACTGAATGCTGGCGTACACAAACTTTATCTTACATTTTACTATATCCTTATACATCTAAACGAGATAGTTTGAACATATTCAATATTCAAACATGGTTTTCAGGTTTATATACTTTTCACGAAATTGGTTTACAGTCATCTATCACTATGTAGAAAAATATGTCAAAAATGTTTTTGCTGTAGAAAAGTTTTGAATGTTTTTTTAAGTATACACCCCACATATCATTTCTCTCATGAAAATAAAGTGTATTGGCTTTAAGAATATACTCGTTTGTTGTTGATGACAGCATACCTCTTTCAGCCCTTTTAAGTTTAAGGTCTTTACATCGAGTCTTCATAATGAGATACAGAATGGTTAAAACTTGAATCTTTTTTATTCTATCTATAGTACCTTGAATACTGCATTCTTGTTCGTCTGAATCGAAATACACGTCTTTCTTAGATGATTTTATAAACGTTGCGATACTTTGTGATTCTTTCACATTTTTAAACTTCGTTGTGTTAAAAATGAGACTGTGAATAGTGTCTGTCCCGCTTTTGATTTTGATATTTTCCGGAAAACATTGATATACATACTTATTAAAAATGTAATTGGAATTCATTCGTTTTGGTATTTCATATATTCCGGGGAGGAAAAGTTGGTTGAAGTAGTGTTGTTTCAAAGGATTGCATATGAAATCCTTCAATGTAAAGCCAAATATACAGTCGGTGTAAGACTGTTCCGGCAAGCGTAATTCTTGACCACATTCTTCTAAGGTATCAATGAATCGCTTCATTACAAACTCAGTTCGATAACATTCATGTAAGCAATTTTTCAAGAAAGGTGATATAAGCTTCGGTTGATACAGCCATTTGTATTCCAGAATCGCATGCTTAAATTGTTGAAGTGTTTCTTGCTCTCTCTTCATTTTCTGAGAGGCTTTGAATTTATCCATTTTTTGTTTTGCTTCAGATAAATTTTCATCTGATAGATAATCTAGGGATTGTTGATGGTTTTTTTCTTCAAAACTGATAGCATCAAGTAAAGAAGATGTAGTATTCTGTAGAATAAAATGTGAATTTACATAATTTTTGTCAAAAACATAATCTTCGTTTTCTTTTATCATATTTGTCGCTAAACCGCTTAAATTGTTTTCATCTTTATCTATCGAGGAATAGAATGTATCATCGATTGAACGAACCCCAACCTTTTTAGCTGAGCTTAAACAATTGATTTCTGTATTGTAAGGTATGAAAAATGTATCAAGAAAAGAAAGATTCAGTTGATGTAAAACACTCATTCTTGATGACAGCATTACGGTTGAAACATAATCCTCCGATTGAAATACAAAAATGTCATTAACGTGTTTTTAAGTATTTAAACAGATAGATTGTATTGAATCATGTAAACTGAAAGTATTAACAATCATGTCAGAACCTAATAAAGAAGTGCAATTTTTGGGCACGGGAGAATATCGTATATCTGAGCAGGATTTATTGGGAGAAGTAGTACAAGAAGAAGAAGAAGCTAATGACAGTGAAAACGAGCAAGATCAAAGCAGAGAAGCCAACAGACAAACTCACATCCATAAGAAAAAGCGTGAAACTCTTTCGAGAGTTTTTGATTTGAATTCATATGTAAATGAAGATTCCACAGATCAATATATTGTTTCAATTCGGGAAGTGTTAGATTCAGATATAGATACAGTTGAAAAATTTATAAAATTATATCATGCTAGGTATGCGCTTGAACCCCAGCTTGATGCAGATAGTTATCTTAGAACAATACTAATAAGGAGTAGAGAGATGTCTAATGAAAAATTAATGAGTCTTTCTCAAAAGCATTTCAATGAGTTTGGAGGTTTTCTCAAACAATCATCGGATGTTTACGTTTGAAAAAAAGGTAGACGAAATTGGTTAGATAGAAAATAAGTATTTAAGTTACCTTACAGATATAAGTTTCTTGAAAAACAATAAACATACAATGATCTACATATTTATGTTTCTGTTTTTTCTTAAATCCAGTTTTTGCATGAACAGTCACCAATTTCATTTTTCTGGGGGAAATATAGCATATGGACGAGTGCCAAGAGAGATACATATTGTTGGTTATTGGTATATTCATAGAAATGATTCCAGTTTCACAGATTTGTTTTCAAAGGGGTACACTCCAAAAGATCTAAGGAGTATTCTGTATGTCTGTAGAACAAATATCGATAAAAAGTTACTGTCCATTAGCAGTATGGCGACCAAAAGAGACAAACATGAAAAGGTGAATACTTTACTGACGAGTTTCGACATAACCAAAGTTACTCCTTATATTCGAGAAGTTCAAGATTGTGAGGTTATGCGTTTAGACGAAATCGAACTTAAATCAACATATCAGGATGGTACACCAATTAAAGCGAAACGTTTTAGCGTGGCTCATAACTTTACCCAACATAGTTCAATTCTATTTGTCGATGCCTGGGGTGTTGCAGCCTTTCATTACAGAGCAAAGCATAATGACGGATACGCGTTACACTACTGCGAACAAAATGAAGTATCGTTCCCAGTCATATTCAACAAACGACCAGTTTGTCCGAGACCAGCTTTAGAGTCTACGGTAGTGGAAGACGGTCTTCTAACTGTTTATAAACCGAATATCATATCTGTTCAAAAGATTGCGTATCGCTGCTATGTAGAGTCGACTTACATCGAAACGCGAAAAAATATATTGCAACAAGAAACTAACAATATGCCTTTTATGACTGTCGTTGAGCCTATCATAGATAAAGACACTTGTTTGAAATGGGTCGAGACTAAAAGCTGTAATGGAATTCAGTCAAAAATTGATAAATTAGAATGGAATCTTTTCAAACCTGAAATGACTCATATTTCAGATACAAGATATGCAACAAAAAATAAAAAAGATATCAAATATACATATGTTTGGACCAATAGCTATAAAATCGCAAATTGTATTGTCGAGGTCGGATATATTAGAGTAACACCTCCATTTAATAACATGATAACACATTGGACAAACATTGGAAGTGATCATTTATACAATTCAAACTATACTCAACCAGGAGGTGAAATAATTGTGTGGGAAGCTTTTAAAAAAGAGGAATTGTGCAATTATGTCCCTATATCGTCGTATGATGTCAAACGCATTACCTATAAATCGAGGGATTTTCTAGACCAGGATCCTAATCCAGGTGCTACCGAAATGTATCATTTTATATCAGATGCCGAGAAAAGCGTGTTTTCCAGTGATAATACACAAACAACTGAACCAGATTTTTTCAATTGTATTGATGCTGAAATAAATCAAACGATTTACATTATCAATGATGATATTGTACTTTCTTGGCAAAATGGTGTAAGCTTAAATGGTGATGAGAGTGATCTTTTGGTCAATGACATAACCAAAAGCCAAATTAAATATCACGCACACTATGCAAGCGTTGATCAAAGTTCACAACCAGGGGGACGAAACGATATTTGCGCTTCGGAAACTGATCTTCAAAAACCTCTTTGTCGTCAGTCACATATTTCAAAAATGTCGAAACAGGTTGCTAATATATCGAATGAAAATATCCAAGATACAGAAATTACAGAAGATAAACCAAAAATGAATGACCACAAACACATAATCCCTTTATTCAGTACGGTAAATTACCTAGCTTATGTGTTCAGACAATATCAGAATCACGAACTTATTCGAAGGGCAAACAGTTGGTGCGAACACCAACAACGTATATTTGACACACATCAACTTATAGCCAGAAGTTCCCCTTCGACTATTATATCCTCCTATATGGGCACCCCCGTTCAGGCGGAAAGTATTGGAAATGGTGTGTACGACACTCATTATTGCAATATAATTCAAGATTATATCGTTGTTGAGAATCTATTTGTCGATAACGAAGAAATAGCACCTAAACTTCGAGTACCTTATAGAGACCTGTACGCAAAATCAGGAGTAAGCATTAAGCCAAAGTACTGTTTTACAATGCCAATAATTATATTTCGAGAGCACATGGGAGCAAACTATAAAATAGGACAAATGAATTACGACCATACGGTATCGACGATAAAAATGCCATGGATAGAAGAATGCAAATTTGATAGAATGTTTCTTCATTACATAGGACAGGAAGTACACGTTTTTGTTGGATATAAGAGAATACACCATGTACATATTGATGATTTATTTGATCATGCCTCAAGGTTAAAAAATAACGTACATCACCAGGAAAGAATGAAAAATGGTACGGCATCCAAACGAAGTGCGATTGAACTCTTTTTAGAATATACGAAGTTTATCGATATATTTACAAAATATCAACCTCAACTAATGAAACCAATTGTATTTGGATTTCAAAATACAGATGTGTATGGTTATAAGCAAAAACGTCGGGTCATAAATAGTTTGGAAAATTTGTTAGCCTATTCAAATGCAGCTAGATTCGATGACAAAAAGTATAAGCAAATGACAGCAGGTCGGATGTTTTGGACAGACGGAAACGGCAAATCTTTATTTGAGACTGCAATAGGAGGCGTTGCATCAGGCGTTAAAATTCTGACGGACAATATAGGCGACGTGGTTGGACATGTTATTGACGCAGGAGATGGTATACTAAATAAAGCTTCAGATTCGTTAGGACATGTTGCAGACTTTTTCAGTGGTGGTATAATAAAGATAATCCTTGTAATCGTTGCAGTTGCGGCAGTCGGACTTTTTCTTTATTACATTATCAAAGAAAAGTTACTTAAAGACGACGACAACTCATCTTCAAAAGCACAGCATGTTTATCCTAATATTCAACAATATAGTGACACAACTATGTACGACGCATCTCCTAAAAACGCAACAATAATAAGAAGGACAACCAAAGAATATGTGGAAGATTTATGATATATTGTATTGTTAATGAGACAACCTGAAATTGTTAAAATAGGAAATAAGTATTTAAGTTACCTAACGATACTATCTTCTTTCAAATAAATCCAGCATCAAATGTTCGTCATACTTTTGTTAGTATTCTTTTTTAAAACCGGCTTTGGTATTAACAGTCACCAATTTCATTTTTCTGGAGGAAATATAGCATATGGACGTCTACCAAGAGAGATTCAAATTGTTGGTTATTGGTATATTCATAGAAATGATTCAAATTTCAGAGATTTGTTTTTAAAGGGATATACGTCAGAAAATCTAAGAGGAGTATTGTACGCCTGTAAAACAAATATCGATAGAAAAATATTGTCAATTAGCAGTATGGCGACCAAAAGAAACAAGATTGAGAAGGTGAATACTTTACTGACGAGTCTTGACCCTACCCAAGTTACTCCTTATATACGAGAAGTTCAAGATTGCCAGGTTCTGCGTTTAGACGAAATCGAACTTAAATCAAAATATCAAGATGGTGCACCAATTAAAGCGAAACGTTTTAGCGTGGTTCATAACTTTACCCAACACAGTTCAATTCTTTTTGTCGATGCCTGGGGTGTTGCAGCCTTTCATTACAGAGCAAAACGTAATGACGGGCATGAATTACACTACTGCGAACAAAATGAAATTTCGTTTCCCGTCATTTTCAACAAACGCCCAGTTTGTCCGAGACCAGCTTTAGAGTCTACGGTAGTAGAGGACGGTCTTCTAACTGTTTATAAACCAAATATCATTTCTGCTCAAAAGACTGCGTATCGCTGTTATGTAGAAACGACTTACATTTGGACATATGAAAGCATTGTATGGCTTAGATATAATAATTTGCCTTTGACCACGGTCGTTGAGCCTATCATAGATAAAGACACTTGTTTGAAATGGGTCGAGACTAAAAGCTGTAATGGAATTCAGTCAAAAATTGATAAATTAGAATGGAATCTTTTCAAACCTGAAATGACTCATATTTCAGATACAAGATATGCAACAAAAAATAAAAAAGATATCAAATATACATATGTTTGGACCAATAGCTATAAAATCGCAAATTGTATTGTCGAGGTCGGATATATTAGAGTAACACCTCCATTTAATAACATGATAACACATTGGACAAACATTGGAAGTGATCATTTATACAATTCAAACTATACTCAACCAGGAGGTGAAATAATTGTGTGGGAAGCTTTTAAAAAAGAGGAATTGTGCAATTATGTCCCTATATCGTCGTATGATGTCAAACGCATTACCTATAAATCGAGGGATTTTCTAGACCAGGATCCTAATCCAGGTGCTACCGAAATGTATCATTTTATATCAGATGCCGAGAAAAGCGTGTTTTCCAGTGATAATACACAAACAACTGAACCAGATTTTTTCAATTGTATTGATGCTGAAATAAATCAAACGATTTACATTATCAATGATGATATTGTACTTTCTTGGCAAAATGGTGTAAGCTTAAATGGTGATGAGAGTGATCTTTTGGTCAATGACATAACCAAAAGCCAAATTAAATATCACGCACACTATGCAAGCGTTGATCAAAGTTCACAACCAGGGGGACGAAACGATATTTGCGCTTCGGAAACTGATCTTCAAAAACCTCTTTGTCGTCAGTCACATATTTCAAAAATGTCGAAACAGGTTGCTAATATATCGAATGAAAATATCCAAGATACAGAAATTACAGAAGATAAACCAAAAATGAATGACCACAAACACATAATCCCTTTATTCAGTACGGTAAATTACCTAGCTTATGTGTTCAGACAATATCAGAATCACGAACTTATTCGAAGGGCAAACAGTTGGTGCGAACACCAACAACGTATATTTGACACACATCAACTTATAGCCAGAAGTTCCCCTTCGACTATTATATCCTCCTATATGGGCACCCCCGTTCAGGCGGAAAGTATTGGAAATGGTGTGTACGACACTCATTATTGCAATATAATTCAAGATTATATCGTTGTTGAGAATCTATTTGTCGATAACGAAGAAATAGCACCTAAACTTCGAGTACCTTATAGAGACCTGTACGCAAAATCAGGAGTAAGCATTAAGCCAAAGTACTGTTTTACAATGCCAATAATTATATTTCGAGAGCACATGGGAGCAAACTATAAAATAGGACAAATGAATAGCGATCATACGATCTCGACGATACAAATGCCATGGATAGAAGAATGCAAATTCGATAGATATTTTCTACATTATATCGGCGATCAAGTACACGTATTCGTTAGATATAAAAGGATACACTATGTCCATATTGATGATTTATTCGACCATGCCACAAGGTTGAAAAATAACGTACACAACATAGAAAAAATGAGAAACGGTACAGCCTCGAAAAGAAGTGTTATTGAACTTTTTTTAGAATATACGAAATTTATCGATATATATACGAAATATCAATTTGAATTTATGAAACCAATTGTATTTGGTTTCCAAAATACAGATGTGTATGGTTATAAGCAAAAGCGTCGAGTTATAAATAATTTCGAAAACCTATTAGCACATTCAAATGCAGCTAGATTTAATGATAAAAAGTATGAGCAAATAACAATAGGAAAACGCACTCTTAAAGACGAATCCTTTTTTGAATCAGCTCTAGGAAATGTAGCATCTGGAGTTAAAATTTTGACAGACAATATCGGGGACACAGTTGAACACATAATTGACAGAGGAGGTGGTTTATTAAGTACAGCAATCGACACATCATCGGGTGTATTAGAAAATATTGCTGAGTTTTTCAGTGGCGGTATTATCAAGATAATCCTTGTATTCGTTGCATTGGCGGCAGTCGGACTTTTCCTTTACTATATTATCAAAGAAAAGTTGCTTAAAGACTACGACAACTCATCTTCAAAAGCACAGAATTTTTATCCTAATATTCAACAATATAGTGACACAACTTTGTTCGAAAAAACGCCTAAAAGCTCAAATGTAATTAAAAGGAAAACCCACAATGCATATGTAGATGATTTATGATATTTTTTTAAATCAAAAGCAGACATTAAAAGCTTTGTAATATTTGTCAATATAGATTACATTTTCAAATAAATTCACCATGAGTGATGGGAAACGCATCTCACGGAACCGCCAACCGCTTAAAATAATATCATACAACGAACTTTCATTTCGGCTAATTAGAAACCCTTGATTAACAAAACACAATGTCATAAAAAGGGCATAGTAATCATATTCTTCTTTCAAGCTGAAACCACCTCTTATCTGGTTGTTATAATTAAGAATTGGAGGGCGAAACATTATTGAATAAAGTTGTTCAGCATGATCAAGTTTTTCTGTTTTCAGATTCATAGCAAGGCTAAAATCAGTTAAATAAAAGTTCAATGAATCATCATGTAGTATATTTTCTGGTTTTACATCACCGTGCAAAATATCATTTTCATGTAGAAAGGTGATGGCTGAACCAATTTGTCTTTCCATTTGAAGTGTTTGAAGAAGTGTGAATTTAGAACGTTCTCTTAACATATACCGATGCACATCTCCTTCGTACCGTTTCATCTTAATGGTGAGGTATGGTCCGTTGATGGCAATACAATGTACTGTTGCGATATACGAGTGCTTCTCTGATAAATTTGATAATAATCCGGTTTGTTCAAGAGTAGAGGCCGATGCGTATTTCACTGTTTTTACTGCGGCATTGCAATTATATTTATCCACTCGAACAGTACCGTATGATCCTTGTCCGAGAATATCCATCAATAAAAGTTAGCTGGTAGGCTTGGAAGATTGTGTGTTTTCAATATATGTTGAATTGTTTGTCGTTTGTTTCTGCATAGGCTGTGGTTTCGGGGGAAAATGTGAATTGTTGGGTATGCAAAAGTTGGATTTCCGTCTTCAAGCCCAAACAGCTCTACATACAATCGAAACTTATAACCGTCTACAAAATCTACTCGCAGTAAATCAATTTCCTCTCCGACGTGATAATTAAAATCTTCACAATTAAAATCATCAATTACGCCATATGTAAAAGTCTCACCAGCGTAAGTAAACTCTTTTTTACCAGTTGCCATACTATTTCGTTTATATATATATACGTATAATCGCTGCATCTCTTTTACGGTTATATTGAGAATATTTTCGAACTGCATTATATTCTTTTTCTAAAACAGACATAAAAAGCCAATGGTTCATGTTTAGCTCACAACAATTAAAATGTCACGCCAATCAGACATCAGTAACGCCGTTGAAACTTCAAGTGAAGTCAAAAGCATGACATCGAGAGATACGATATTTCCAATAACTGCACATAATATAAAGACAACAACGGATAGAAAAATGACAGTTTTTACGTCAGGGGATGTGTATACAAATCATGTTAACAATACACTGCAAATGTCCCTAGATGGATTCGAAGCTTTGGAAGAATTTTTGTTAGAATGTGAAGCAACTGAAAGCGTGCACGGAATCAATCCCGAGAATAGTGAAAAAATGTTTGACACTATAGAAAAATGTCAAGATGCATATAACCGTTGCGTCGAGCATATGAATAACTTGATCTGACTTTTTATGGACATGTTTAATCTCTTTGCGATGAAGATTGCAAAGGGCAATTTGAAATGTCAAAATGAACGGCTTATGTTTCAAATATCATTTGCCGTTGTTAATTATGTTTCCTTTAGTTTTTCATATGTTAAGGACAGTCCTAAAGAGCTTGATCAATATGACATTAGGCTTGAAGCATAAAAAGGTATTTAAATGTCACTCTTAAATGTTTTATGTTATGATTTTACATTCTATAAGATTTATGAAAATAAAACAAATGGAAGAGAAAACAAAAATCACCCTGTTTGTAATTGCTATTATTGTTCCTTGCGTAACTGCCCTTTGTGCTGACAGAAAAAGCTGTTGTAGGGGAACTTTTCAGCATGATCTCTGTAAATCTGATGATGGGACTGACTGTCGTTGTGACAGCCAATGTATGATGGGGGGAGATTGTTGTTCTGATTACCGAGAGTTTTGTTTGAATGGACCACCAGTACCTTGTATGTACACGCCTTGGGAATCTTGGAGTAAATGTTCAACTAGATCAGTCTGTGATGTCGGTTATAGAACTAGAAAAAGAAGTATTTTGCAAACGGGAAATGAAAAATCGCCTCATCAATGTAATTATTCAGACTTAACAGACACCATCAAATGTGGGGATCTTTTTTGTCACAGATTCCACATCAATAAAATCGAGGATATGAGTGATTACAAAAATAAACAGTTTCATTTCACAAACGCCGTGTATCAATTTACGGAGACAAAGAATGGCGATTGTAGTGAATTTGAACCCATGTCATCCACGGTGTGCATTTTATGTTCAGACGAAGATAGATGTGGAAATAAAGTAATAAAGCAAAATGACACGATAGACGTTTCGTACAATTCATGCTTTGGTACATGGAAAAAACAAACCGAATCTGTATATAAACGAACGTGTCAGTATATGGTACCATATAGACGTCATTTTGCATTTATCGATTCGAGGACAAAAAAATAGTATTTTAACGAAGTGACTGTAACTAGGTTTGAAGAAGTTTGGTTTAAAACATTAAACCATGTCTCGTTTACTATTAATTTTATTTTACATCACATTTATAGAGGCTTATGAACAGTTTCAAACATGTTCATGCGATCGCTGTGCTACAAAAGAAGTAGTAGGGTTAATGCACGAGGATGTTTGCTATTTCGTTCCTATTCAGTTTACCTTCAACATAACACACTCGCTGATACAGTTCAATGATAGTTTTTCTTTGCTGACACCCCCAAAACAAGAACAAAGCTCAACTCCTTTATACCAAAAGTTACTGTTCCAGTTAGCAGCAAAAGCCTTCATTCTACATGACATTCGTTTTGTTAGATGGCCATCTGAAACAAAATGTCAACTATTTGATGTCGTACACAATAAAACCATAACAGAATGTAAAGGAGCTCATGGAATTTTCGTCGATGAAAATAGCGATGTAATTCTCAACACCGATCATACAAGGTTCACTTCTTGTTCACAAAAAGACTATTTTGAATCGAGCAGTAAAAGAACGTGTATTTATTATGCAAAGAATGGAGATTGCAAGAAAAATGATAATATTTTTGATATTTCTTCGATTGAAAATTACAGAAGTATTGAACGCTTTATTAGCCACGAATTATATGCACTACCAAAACTTGTTTTGAATATGTCGATGCTAAAAAGCATTAACACTATTACAGGTCGGGAATATGTGTTCCTCGAAGATAACGAGGAAAATATCAAATCTGATTTTCCATATAAGACTTGCGTAATTTTTAATCAAGATACAAAACAGATAGTTCGACACCATGGTCATAAATGTGATAAATCTCTTCCTACTATATGCGAGTACTTAAAAATCACAGACAACGGTAAATCAGAAAAAAGTGTTTCATACAATTTGTATATATCAATAGTGTCTCCAATTGTTGGAACTATGATGATTGTTTTGATCATTGTTATCATTTGTCAGCGCCAAAAAGCAACAAGTCGTGTTGAAGAATCAATATATTGACTTCGGAATGTCAATGTCAACAATGATAAAAGAATTTAATCGTTTGCAGTACGGACAATGAAACCTTTTATATTGATTTACATTCTTTTCTATGCATAGTTGACAGAACTGAAAATGCTTGCATTCGGGTAACATACAGTTTATCCAATTTGAACAACATAATTTGCATTTGAAATCTTCACTTTTTTTCAATAGTTCATCGAGTTGATTTGTTAAGCACACCTTTAAACTTTGGTTAAGAACGTTAGAATAGCGTTCGTCAAGTTTTTTAAGAGAGCTTATTGCTTGATTGAATAGTGTAAACTTTTTAATAAAATTTTTGTTTTCCAACATTGATCTTTTTGTGGAATCGATAGTCTCGTTTTCTTCAGCACTGATGAATTCATCATATTCTTGTCGCCGTTCTTGAAAATCAATTTCATCAAGAGTCCTTTCTGTCGAGTATTCATAGATGATAGGATCTGATTCGTGTACTTCTACTGAACTTGTTCTGAGAGCATTTGCAGAAATATATTGTTCCTCAAACGTTTCCTTCATATGGAAATGCTCCCTCACAATGCTTATCAAATGTATTCGTGTAACGTTAGGTTTTGATTTAATAGCGTTCAAAATCTTATTCAATGTACTATTCAAAACATAACTACAATAAAAATTAGAGGATGCGTCGCAACAAATGGCAAATGACGGTCCCAATTTTGTCTTTACGCATAACATCATTAATGGTTGTTTTGAAGACCAAGTAGTAATATGGCAAGGATACCTTTCTTTTAAAATCATGGATTTTACATATTTATATTTTCTCAACACTACTCTTAACACACCGTATAACCATCGTGGGATGTTGAAAATTTCAAATTCCGTACATTCTTTAGACGTCACCTCAACTACAGGTAGCATTGCTAAAGGGAAGTCTTTTTCAAGTTGTAATTGGAAAGTTATTTTGTCGGTATACAAGTCTTGTTTACACGGCTGATTCGGCCATTGTTTAAGAACAGCTGCGTTCTTATTCTGATCGCTTACAATTTTGAATTTCAGCATTTTTAAGAGGAAAATGACACTTTTTGACTATATATGTGAAATGTTGATGATAAAATAATGATTCCTGTATTCAATATGAGTATTACCACTGTGAGAATTTCAAATTTGAGAAAAGGGCGAAACAGACACACACACTTACGTAAAGTTTTATCAAAAGCAAAATCGCTATCTGACATAGAAAAGACCTACGTGAATGAAGTTTCAAAAATGATACACCAACTAATACCAACCATGTCTTACAATCAAAGGCTTATTGTAAAGGCAGAGGTTCAAATCTTAAATAGGAGACCAGATTTTGTTATTTACATACCCGACAAAGCACTTATCTTGTTGGAATATAAAACGACAAATCAAACTATTCGGGTTCGACCTGAGTATGTAACCCAAACATCTGATACACTGCGGAAATTCAAAATAAATCATTTGAATGAAAATGGATCTACAAAGTCTATGAAATTGATAAGTTTGCTATTGATACGCAATCAGGCAAAACGATTGAACAAAGTGGTTTGTTTGAATGTTGAAGACATAAGTTGTAGGCGTTTTTATCTTTGAAGAAACTTATATATGTATCACCGATACAAGTCTATTTCATTGGCAATTAATAAATATGATGCATAATGCATTACATGTAGATGCTTTATTCACACCATCGTCAAAAGATAAAGACTCAAAAGAAAATGACGTTCTCTTATATGATAAACTAAGTGATCCTTTTATGAAATTAAAAATGATTAAGCAAAGAGATAAGTATAAGTCGTTCGCTGCAACGGCAGACTATGAAAAGCAATTTGATACTATGATGATAAAACTGCTCGGTGATAAAAAGGACCCAACATTGTTAAGGAATATTTATATCTTAAGTCCAACTTTTAAAAGCTTGAGTATATACAAAATGTTATACAATATAGTGCATATACAAGGCAGTGGATGTGCTAGTCAGTGGTCTAGTTTTAATGTAGAATACCTAGAAAGAATAAAAAGTATAGATATAAAACAATTCTTTCGATATCTTTGGTGCGAACAACTGCTTGGTAGTTCTAAGGTAATAAGTTGTAGGTTAGACAAATACGTAAAGGGAATTCTTTCAAATCTAAACTGTTTTGCATATCATGATGAGACGATGACAGAAAAAATTGCAGATCATATTAAATCCAGATTTAGGTTGGATCTAAATGGAATATTGTCAACAAGTATCGAATCATTCGTTTCCAAATTTAACTTAAATGAACAGTTTGAACGATTGTTTCAGTGGAATATGATATTAGGACTTGTACCATTAATATCGAAAAGGGAAACTGATCTTTCACCTTTGAAGAAAATAAGAAAAGAACAGACGTGCTTTAAAACTGAAACAATAAAAGGGCTTCTTACAATCAACAATACAATTCCTTCTCTCTCAGAAGTGGCAGTGATTTTGAATGGCTCAAAAATCGAATGTTGGCATTTACCCAGTGAAACGTGTATAACATTTACAGGCGACACTAAATTTAGAGTAGAAAACAATGAGCTGTGCTTTGGAAGCAAAGGAGAAAGCTTGTATTATGCCGAACTGAAGGTAAAACATCTTTCAGAAAAGCATTTTACGGACCAATGCTTTCAACGGTATGTATTGACGGAAACACGTAAGTCTGATAAAACTACAAACAATGATTCAAGGAAATCGGAAACGGTAGAGAAAAATCCCCTATTTGATACGCTTACAAAAGCGCAAACGTCATTAACCGATGAAAATAACCCTATGTCTTCTACATCAATTATTCGTGAAAGAGCAAACAACATGAGGGAGTACGTTTCTAGAGTTAATAGTGATATGAACGAGTTGGAATATAAAATGAGTATTTTTTTAGAAAAACTTTCTCCGAGTAGTTCAGACACATTTGTTGACGATATGGTGCAGAGAGGAATGCAGAACTATTTTAAAAAGATAAAGCCAGAAATCGATGAATCTGAAAGAACTATTCGAGATTCGCTTGATAAATTTCGAATGTATGTAGTTAAGCAGTTGAATGTTTTACCAAAAGGTCTATATGAATTTCAAGAAAGAATGTCAGATTTGCACTTTGAAAACGAAATGAATCTTGATGATTTCATTGAAGAGTTATCTTCAACGGAAAAATCAAAAATGTGTAAAGTGCCTAACATATCATCATTACAAGATATTGATAAAACCGCCGTAGATTTAAAACAAATGCAAGAACAAGTAACACAGTATTGTGAACTTGCGCTAAAATTTATGAATTTCTTAAAAAAGGCACAAAAAGTAATTTTGAATTTAAAAGCAGATGACAGTGTTAAGGATTTACAGATAGAAACGCTTACTCAACACAATAAGGAAATTGTACGCCTTGCATCAAAGTATAGGGAAGCAGCAAACAAGCAAGTTGATGTTTACAAAGACAAACTCAGAGACGTAAATAAAGAATTGGATAAGTATTTAACTTTTCAAGATAAATACATGTCGAAAACCAAACAAACATTTTTAAGCATTCGCGATTCCCTCATGACCAACACAGGTCAGTGGGTGAATAAAGATAAGCAAAAGCAAGACAAAAAGGAAGATCGATTACGATTTTTAGAAGAAACCTTCTCGAAACAATACGATTCTACCTGTAATCATTTAGAGAGACCATCTTCTTTCGACATTGAATTCATAAAAGTTGATGGTTCAATTAAGAAAGACAATTTAGATAGAAGGATAGACGATAACACGCTTGAGATGTATGTACAATCATTAAAACAATATTGGAAGAATGTACTCAATAACACGATTCCAATTGAAGAAACAGTAACAAAAAATGGTGTACGTCTCTATAATGTTAACGAGAAGCAAATGTGTCAAACCTTTATTGCTTCTTTCTTTCGTATTTTGTATAATAATGATATATTTTTAATACGTTGCAAAGATCTGCCCGAGTATACACAAATATACGGCATAGACCTAGCTGTAGAAATTACAGTAAAACAGATGCTACGATGTAAAGAAGGAAACACACAAGTTGTTAAGCAAACAGATGGTTACACTGAACAAAATGATAGTTTAGATGAAAATCAAAAGGGTTTATTGTTTGAAAAATAAATATATAAAGTATATACAAAAGCTTTTTGTTCTTGTTATCTCGCATGGCATCTCATCAGTTGCATCAGTTTATGGAAATAATGAGTAAGCTTGATCAACACGAAACTGATGATATCGACTTTACGGCTGAGAATTTGTATCGAGAACTCGAAAGTATACCAAAAACTGATGTTAATATAGATGTTTCGAAAGATTTATCAGCCCAAAAGCAAATCATAACGCAATTGGATCGTCCATCTCATGTTTCAAACACATATGTCCCTTTGTTAGAGAACGCTATTGAAATACAAAACGCAACCCATTCTGATCCAGATGTTGACTTTTATGACACATTTTCTAGGTTGGCAGAAGAGTATTCCAAAACATTAGTTAGTGGTTACAAAAAAACAAATGAAAATGAGAAAACGATGTTGCAGAAAAATGAACATGACAATTCTCAATTTACTAAAGGAGGGGTTGACAATATAATTGCAAAATCTCAAAACGAGACAAAGACAATAGCATGCGAACTAGAAAACACAAAAGATCATTCAAGTACTAGTTCAATCGATCGTTTAGCCACAACGGATTCTACACCACAAATACCTTTAAAACCGTGTCAGAAAAACGATGTTGACGGGCAAACACTGAAAGAATCAGTTGTATCTAAAAACCAAACAATTGATACAAACAGTTTGTTCACATTAGCTCAAAACAACATTGCTCCAGATACATATACAAAAAAGCAAAGACAAAACAGAGTTAAAGTTAAACCTTATATAAAATCCAAGGTAACACACGGCAGTGATAAAGTCTTAAATACTTCAAAATCTATTGGAGCTCTAAATAGAAATGCACAAAATGGCTCGAAGTTAGTTCAGGGTGTTGTTACTCTGCCTTTTTCCTACTCTCTAAAACCGAGAAGACAGAAAGGTATAAACTCACATCAAAACGAATTACCGTTAAGTAAAAGTAGCGTTTCTTTGAACGATGCAATTACTATAAATGTACAAAATATTGTCTCTGAGTCAGGAAATGAAGTCAATGATTGCATGAATAATCTAAACAAAACTTGCAACGTTGTACACTCTGGTAAGCCTTTGAACATGCAGAAACGAGTGCCATCAGTGCAAAAGGTACCACTTAAAAGAAAGACAGTGTCTTGTTTAAAACGTAAACATTTTCCAAAAGCGAAGGTTAAACAGCTAAAACGTATTCTAGATGGTTCTGTTATAAATGTTGACGGTCAATCTGCCATACCAACATCTCTTTCAACATATACTCCAAAATCACAGGTTGTAACACCCACAGTTATACAAGATGTCCCGGTACAAAGTATTGAAGAGAAAGCAACTATAAATCTGTCAGGAATCGAAATGAATTTAGGACAAGTGTATGATATACATGATAAAACTATTTCTTTAGAAACGCCGCCTAAGGCAATAGACAAATTAACTCCAACGGTTATATCTCAGAAACGAAATCGGTCTGAAATAGATTCATTGTCCTATACAACTACGGAGAAGGGAGTAAAACAAAATAAATGTCAACAACCATGGAAAAAGAAAGTTCGTATGCAAACGCCTGACAGGTCATTCGATAAAAAGGTAGCGTCGCCAAAATCTACCGCTGTAAAAGATATTGACGACGAGAGATTGAAACAACTTATCGAGTCTGTTGTTTCATCGCAACGATTAAAGGGTCAATACAGTAAAGAATTGTCACAAATTGAAAATATCCTTGGAACGATGACTCAAACGGCTGAGCAAATATCTGTTAACAAGGATGCTATAAGCGATGTTCAAAAGCAAACATCTCTTATAAAAGAACAACATACTGAATTGCAAAAAACGCTTAGTGATCTGAAACGACTCTCCGAGTTGCAAAGTCGTGTAGGACACCTAAAAGAGGATCAAAGACAACAACATGCTAATGAATTGGAATGGGCTAAAGTTCAGTCTCAAATACAAGCATCACAAATGGAGCACGATATAAAACTAAATCAAATTCAATCTGCTATAGCAATAGCTGAAATTAAATCTAAAAGTCAGGCCTATAATGTCAACTCTCAATACGAATTAGGGATTGGTAAGATGAAATTAGAAGAATGGAAAACTGAACTGCAAAATGTTCTCACTAAAGAATCGATGTACAATAATCATGAGCACGAATATAAAATGTTACAAATACAGTCAGACATAGATAGCCAAAAGGACAAACAGAAAGAATGGTATTTGTCATTAGAAAAGGATAGAGAAAGAAAATTCAAAAAAGAAATAGAGCAGGCCAAAATTGATCAAACATCGAAACTCGATCATTTAGAAAAGGAGTTTCGTTTTTTTCAAGACAATCAAAGGCGGGATCATGATTTTCGGATGAAAGAACGGGACGAACAGTTTCATACTAATATGAAAAACCTGCAAAACGAACATGATCTTTTGATCGAAACTAATAAGCAAAAGTTTGCTCAAGTATTAGAACTAGATCGAAACGATAGTAAAGTAAATATGTTGCAAATAAAGCAAAGTTTTTCTACTGATTTACAAATGCATAGAAATAAATTCGAAATGGAGATGGAAGAAAGACGTCAATTGTCGTCTGCTTTGATAGCAAATCAAAAAGAAAATATGGAAAAGTACAAGGCAGACCTAATGGCCTCAATAAAAACTAGACAAATTGACAAACAGGATCAGAATGAAAAACTTAAACTCGATTTGAAAATGGAAGAATATCGACTGAAATTACAAGATTCTGTATCAAAAAATTCAACAAATAAATTTCAGTTTAAACTTATTCCACAACAAATTTGTTCTTTTGAATATCAAATTGAAAAGTCTGCAGACGTAGCACCATTTTCTACTATTCGTACATTTGAGCAACTTTGGAATACGATGTTTGAGTTTGATATAAGTATTAAAAGAGTTTTAAAGTACAAGAAGGAATTAATTACGGTTGGGAAAAAGGCAGTCGAAAACTATGCGGCATTTAATGCATATCTCACAGAGGATTTGGAGGACAGTACAATAACAAGAAGAGTCAACTATTGTCAGCATTTCCATAAACCTGGAATGTTTTTGTTCAAAACTGCACCCAATTTCAACTTTACGAAACATCCTCTGAAAACGAATCACGTTCAACTCATAAAATCCTTGCCGAAAAGGACTGATGAATTGCTTTTATCACGGTATATACTAACTGATGATGGGAAATTTATAATCGATTTATTCGAGTACATGGATAAAACTTTGGTATTTCCGTCAAATGCATCTTATAATGTGAACGTTTATGAAGATTTCAAAATATCATTCGGAGGGCAAAGTTTTATCTGTAGGGAAATTATAAATGACATATTTCGTAATGAGCCAAAATTTATGGAAGAAATGCCATTGAACCACAAGCACGAATTGCTTAACGAAAGTCCAAAACAAATGCGACGTTCAATACCTATTTTTGTTAGCGATCAACAAACTATACTACCATCTTTTTCAAAACGAGACTGCATACAGACACGTATACAAATATTTCAATAATTCTAAGATAACCAACTCACAGGATAAACTGTGCAGGTAATTACATTCTAGCAAGTCGGTCTTATGCCCTTTCATTCTGTCCGGACTGAATGCAATTTGTGAAGAAGTATTCTACATGCCAAATGCCATGAAGAGATTTGAAACGCTAGCGAACAATTTTATGCATGATTCAAAGCGTGACCCGTACACATGAAAGTTAAAACGAACGAGAGGAGAAGACACTTGATAAGCCTTACATGATTGAATATGAGAAAATAAGACTCACTATGAATTATTTTGCATGTCCTATCGGTACATATACTTTATCGTTAATATTCATCAGGTCAGTTTCCCGAAGTTACTTGGAGAAATAAGAATGTCGCATGCGTCTAACACCAAGTATTTTTACATTCATGATATGTCAAGTACGCTTATAAGTAACAAGAGAGTGCTAAATTACCTCTCGGATAATAAAATAGACCTTACTCGGATACCATGCGACGTGAAAGAGTTTTTAATTCGAGGAAGCGACAAGAAAATAGAAGTTGTTATAATACAGTGCTATATATATGACAACTCCGTCGTAGAACAAGATGAAAAACATGTGATTACCCTGATTGGACAGACTTATTCACATTACGTTGAGGATGACAAAGGGCAATTTCAAATGTCTAAATGTGCAGCCGATC
>JAULCE010222075.1:0-11225 GCA_032359355.1 Macoma nasuta | reverse complement strand
GCTCTGAAAAGAGCTTTCTGCATTACTGTCATTCTGCATTAGGGAAACAACTGTCTTAAAGACCACTATTGTCTCGTTGTTGAGTGGCTTCTCAATACAGGTTTAACTGTATTTCTTTTTTCTGCGCCTTGTACTGTCTTATTATTAATTTTAGAAATATTACTGAGGACGTCAATTTTACACCATGTCGTCATTAGAAGAAATAGCATGTTTATTTTGTGTCGGTCGAGAAGTTTTGAGAAAAAAACCTTTACGACGGAGTCGATCCCCGGTTTACGTTTTGTTTTCGTTTCAATATTTTTTATCCTCCCCATCCAACAGTGACATCAAGGGTTGGAGAATCATCCCCTGTGTCGCTTTACAATGTCACATGCATATAATGTTCAATCAAATACATGATTCGTAGGATAAAGTCTGTGCTTAACATCAACACCAAATTTTATATTATATTATTACAATATTTTTTTTATTTGAAATGTGAAAAGTATTTCATGGATGCAGAAATATTTTATATATATTTATATTGCAGGCACTGCATATCCATTGTAGTAGAGGGTTTTAAAAGTCTGCACATCTGAATATAATACTGCGTGCCTTTGTTAAGCTGAAACTTATTTTGAAACCAGGGGAGATAAGCTATTGGTTAAATGTCATAATACAATGAACTATTCACCTTTATATGTTATTTTCCCAGATTCAATATGTTTGAGACAAACCAAAAACATTTACTTTTTCATGCTTAGTGTCTACTAAGCGGGACCTAGGTAATTAGTGTTGTGCTCACCAGGAACAGGGACCAAGAACCCTCTGATCCGGTCTGCACCGTTAACTGTCAGCACAAATCTTAATCCTACAGCTAATATATATCTGATTCTTTTGTCCAAACCCCCTGATAGTGAATAATAGACTCTCTGGAATATATAGACGGGAAACTCTACATACAAATTAAGAAACAAAAGCGAAAACAATAAATGACTTTTTTCACCTACATTTATCAACTAGATTCGCCATTACTGATGTTGTGTAGTAGTCTGATAGGGAATACGTTCATTACACTGTACGTCTGCTGGGGTGATGATAGGACAAGAGTGAGGTTGGGCGCCCCTAAACCGGTTTAAACCCCCAGTGGCAGTTTTGTATCTGACCGTTCCAATGCGGTACTCCTGTCTTCACCCTAGTATTATGTCTGTTATCTGTCCTTGTGTGTCTTCCTTTGGTTGTGTGTGTTTGTGGTCGCGCGTGTGTGTATGTGTGTGCGTGTGTATTTGTGTGAGTGTACTAAGAATAAACTAGTTGCTGTGCTGTTCAGATGGCTGTTGTTTGTACGTGGTGTGTCCTGCTTGACCGTCTTGTCTACTTTGAAGTTTGTCTTGGGTTAAACAAAAAATAATTTCTTCATTCAGCTTCTATGGCGGGTTTGGTAGGGTGTGTGAGACTTAGTCTGCATCTGTTTTTACTTGTATACAATAGACAATCTTACAAATGTAAGTATTTCTTTTTCCGGCATATATTCATTCAAGGACGACCTTATAAATGTAGAATGATAAGTAATTAATTTGTCAATGCTTATAGAATATGTAAGTATATATTTTAAAAAAATTATATACAAACAAGGACAAACCTCTGTATATAAACAATTATTAAGTTGTCAAAGATAAGCACATATGTAAGTTTTTCTTTTGAAAATATTTATAGACCAGATTTAAAAGGACAACCTAACATAATTTTATGTAGAATAATAACTTATCATATTGTCAGAACTTATCAGATATGCAACTTTTTCTCTTACAGACATATTAGACCTGGTAGGAAATTTAAGGTAATTACATTGCCAAAGCTTATCAGATATATAATAATTTCTCTTAAATACATTGATAGACCTACAACGACAACCTTACATATGGTCAACATGTAAGTATTTATCTTGAATACATTTATAGCTCTGCACGGACAACCTTACATATGTAGAAGGATTATTATTTACACTGTCAAAGTTTATCAAATATGTAAGTAAATATTTCGAAAGCATTTATACACAATCAAGGACAACCTAACAAATATAAAATGATAAATACTAACACTGTTTCGTTTATCAGATTTGTAAGTATGTATCTTGAAAACATTATCAGATCTACACAACCAACCTTTTCATATGTAGAATGATATGTAGAATGAATAGTAATTACATTGTCAACTTTTATCTAATATTTAAGTTTTTAAGGACAACCTTACATATGTATTTACATACGTTATTATTTTGTCAAAGCTTATCAAATATGTAAGTATTTCTCTTGCAGGCATTTATATACATTCAAGGACAACCTTACATATAAGGATTGATAAATTATCGTATTGTCAAAACGTATCATACATATAAGTATTTCTCTTGCAAGCATTTATAAATATTCAAGGACAAATTTCATACGTAAAATAAGTTATCATATTGTCAAAGCTCACGCATATGTAAGCACTTCTCTTGCATACAGTTATACACATTAAAAGAAACCTTACACATGTAGAATAATTAATTATCATATTGTCAAATCTTATCGAAAATGTAAGTATTTTTTCTCTTGCAGACATTTATACACATGCCAGGACAACCTAGCAAATGTAAAATAATAAGTAATTGTTAAAGTTTATCAAATATGTAAGTATTTCTCTGGAATATATATTTATAGACACTCAAGGACAACCTAACATATGCAGAATTAGAAGTAATAACATTGTCTTAGCTTATCAAATATGTCTGTATTTCTCTCGCATACAGTTATACACATTCAAGGACAACCGTACACATGTAGACTAATAAGTTATCATATTGTCAAAGCTTATCACAAATGTAAGTATTTCTCTTGCAGACATTTATACACATGCAAGGACAACCTAGCAAATGTAGAATTATAAGTAATTGTTACAGCTTATTAAATATGTCAGTCTTTCTCTCGAATATATTTATAGACACTCAATGACAACCTAACATATGCAGATTATAAATACTTACATTGTCGAAGCTAATCAAATATGTCAGTATTTCTTTTGCATACAGTTATACACATTTAAGGACAACCGTACACATGTAGATTAATAAGTTATTATATTGTCAAAGCTTATCACAAAGTAAGTATTTCTCTGGCAAACATTTATTCACATGCATGGAGAGCCTAGGAAATGTAGAATAATTAGTAATTGTTAAAGCTTATCAAATATGTAAGTCTTTCTCTTGAAAACATAAATAAATAAATAAATAAATAAATATATATATATATATATACACACACACACAGTAATTACATTGACTAAGCTTATCAAATATGTCAGTATGTCTCTTGCATACAGATATGCATATTCAAGGACAACCTTACAAGTTATCATACTGTCAAAGCTTATCAAACATAAAAGTATTTATCTTGCACAAAATGTATACACATGCAAGCACAACATATCAAATGTAGAATAATAAGTAATTATTTAACTTTCTTTTAAATATGTAAGTCTTTCTCTGGAATACATTTATAGACACTCAAGGTCAACTGAACATATGCCGAATTACAAGTAATTACATTGTCTAAGCTTATCAAATATGTCAGTATTTCTCTTTATAGACTATCACTGGCACTCTTACATGTGTAGAATGATAAGCAATTACATTGCCAAAAGCAGATATGTACGTTTTTCTCTTTCTGGGATTTCTAAACATTCAATAATCTTCTTAAAGGCCCTCGAATAAAAGCATTCATACAAATAACAAACAAATAACTACAAGCATATGAACAGAAAAAACAGAAATTAAACAATACCTTAGATGGAGAAACGTATCATGCATGAATGTCAAATAGTTTAAATTCAGATTCGATGCTTTTCGTCTGTATCTCATTTGGAACCTATCTGTTTACATATTATCATGGTTTTATGAAAAATGAAAAAGTGCATAGCGTATCAAACATTTTGGGTTCCGAAGAGATACCAAATTTACTGGTCATCTGATCAGGTAACAAAATGTTAGCAAAGCAACTCTCAGTAGAATTAAGATATTTTACAGGCAAACACATAGGTGATTGAGACAGTACTCACTGTATGAACAATGTACAAATTCACAGCAGTTTACTATTAAAATATCTCACAATGATGCAAAACACAAAATATAATAGGATACCCATCGGAAATATCAAATAATTCAAATTTTGAATACGACAATAACGAATACAACACAATAATTTAAAGATGGCAGATAGTGTAAACCTTAACCCTTTCGCTGGCATATTTAAAATTGTCGGTTATTACTGGTTTCTATAAAGTGACGTTCCTGATCAGGCTTATTCTATAGCAATGTTGATTCGAGTCGCCTGTGGCGATGTCAGGGTTATTCAAACTACTCCAGAGGAGCAATATGAATTGGGTTTGCAATCTATACTACTAAATAAATGGACTCGATTTTGTGTCAGATTTACCGTCGATGTCAGAAAAAGTACAGCGAAATAATTGCTACCGCTTATCAGTACAGATATGATAATTTGTAGTTTTGTATTTCAAATTGAATGAAAGTACCGGCTTCTTTCGATAAATAGGGGAAATACAAAAGACTTTTAATAGGAAATCTTTGCTTGTCCAAACATAATTGGTAACTGTCAATGACCTTCCTATCTAATCGGTTAATAAATCCAAATGGGTATTGTCAATGTAATTAGTAAATCATTTAAATCTGCCGTTGTTCAGCAGTTCAATGAATTTAAATACGATATTGTTTAAAACAAATGCTCACCCCTTTATACTAATATTAAGCATATAAACTATTAAACATACAACATTTCTAGAGATGGACTAATTGCATTCCAAACCAGTTATGTAAAGGCCCTTCATATATTTTTGCAGCGTATTAAAACATTGTTAGCTGTACAGGGCTGTGAATCTTCAGCTAATCTGCTGACTTCAGCTGAACATGAAAACAATGCCTGTTTTGAAAATATGAGGATTTTTGAGAGTAAGAACAACCAGTTTTCTCAAAGCATGTATACGTGGGTATGGGGTTCCCAGTTATGTCATCTGATTTTGAAACGGCTAATTTGGACATTTGCTGTTCACAGCCCTCGCAGTAAAAGGATTAAAGGCCATTCATATACTTTTGCAGCAATTTAACATGTTGACTACTGCAGATGCATTAATAGGTATCCCAGGCCCCTTCCTCAATATCAGATAAAAAGCCTGGGTGAAGTCTGATTTCTTTATATATTGCTTTTTAAAATATTTTTAAATCTTCAAAACCACTGTTCAGATTTCAATCTATTCACTAGAAAACGTCACTATGTGACCCATCCAAATTTCTAAAGCAAAGTTGTTCCATTGAGAATTCTGGTAGCCATGGAAACAAAAATAAATCTTTTAAAGCCTTCTCCTCCACACTACTGATCAAATTTCTACTTTTGGTAGATATAGTCTTTACGTGACCAAATATCAAGATTGCTAAAACCACAAAGATGTTATAAAAACATAACCCCAGTTTGGCGGGACCTTATTTCACTATTATATGACTAGATATAAAAGAAAACTTTCGTCGATTATTGTTTTTACTTTAACTTCCAATTAAAATATTGATGAACTGATTTTTCAAAATAATCATGCAAATAAAATGAGAACTGTTTATCAAATGAGAGTCAAAAAACTCTTCGGTAGTATATTTTATTGACAAACGGCAGACCCAGACCAGACCGCTCCTACAGTAGACGTCTGATCCGGGTATAACCTGTTTGCAAGAGGATGTTAATAAAAGATTAGTTTTGGAGTAAACGGTTCAATAATATTGGTAACAAGAACTGTGTCACAGTAAGTGACAAATGCCCCTAAAGTGTTGGTTTGACACTGAAATGCCCTTTGTACATGACACTCTGTCATCCCAAGATGTACCCACATACCACATTTGGAATTCGAAGGTCAAATATTACAAGAGATATGCTCCAAACAAGCTTTTCTGAAATCGAGGTCAAAGGTCAAGGACAAGGTCACAGAAACTTGAAAATGGTACGCGACATTTTGTTCTGCCAAGATGCACTCACATACATAATTTTGACTTCAATGGTCAAATGGGCCACGTCACGCGAAAAGGGGCAATCGGATATATCAATAAAAGTGCTGACTCAGCTCTTTTCTAGCGTTATTATTCAAGCATCTAGTCACGAAATTTACCATTTGTATTCATTTAAAGGTAGAATTGGATGTCCCCTAAGATTGCAAACAGTACAGACCCTGACCAGCCGCCACGTTAGTGGTCTGGGAATACACTGTTTGCTATGTCCATGAGCCCCTTTACGCGTGACGTGGCCAAAATAATACAAAAGATATGCTCCTAAAAAGCTTTTTTTTCTGAAATTTAGGTCATTGGTCAAGGACAGGGTCACAGCAACTTTAAAACGACACTCCCTCATCCCAAGATGTAATCATATACTACATTTGCAAGTCCTAGTTCATATAATATTGGAGATATGCTGCGGACAAGCTTTTTCCAAAATTGAGGTAAAAGGTCAAGGTCAAGGTCACAGCAACTTGAAAATGGTATGCGATACTTCGTCATCGCAAGATGTACTCACATACTAAATTTGCAATTCCTAGGTCATATGATATTGGAGATATGCTCCGGACAAGTCTTTTTTTCTAAAATTGAGGTCAGAGGTCAAGGTCAAAGTCACAGCAACCTGAAAATGGTACGCGACACTCCCTCTTCCCAAGATGTACTCACACACCAACTTTGGTGTCCTTATCTCATGTGGTATAAGAAATATGCTCCGGACAAGCATTTCCGATCGGACACACGCGCACGCACACATGTACACACACGCACACATACACGCACACACACACACACACGGTTCAATCACTAAATGCCCCAAAATAAACTTTTGGGGCATAAAAATGTGCAGAACTACTGAAAATATTTGTAATTATGAATAGCTACGGTAAAATTTATTAATATTGCCGAAAGTCAAATGGCTCGAGTACAGATCAGATACCCTGTGTGTCGGATTCAGATCTGGACTAGGGATGGTTTGCATAGAGCCATTGTTTAGGAGAAAATTCCGTGAAACAATAAAGGGTCATATATTTTGGATTTCTGATTGGATGATAAACTACTTGATATCTTCTATATTTGGTGAAATTAAAATGTTAACACATTTTGTTGGCATCTTTCATCACAAACAAGATCAAAGTTACTTAAACCATTGCACAAGCTATTTTTATATTAAGTCACAAGGAAAATATCTGATGAAAACATCCATTTATGAATTAATTGTAGAAATTATTGTAGGAAATGGAGCTCGTGACAAGCAAATGCTCCATTTCCTACAATGTTTAGAAATGTCATGCATTGAATTAAATGTTTACAAATGTCATGTGTAGTTGCAGAGGCGGCGCTTAAGTGCGCTTCTGCGGAGGAAAATTAAAACCAAACGGGCTACGTGAAGGGATTCAATATTAAACCATAATCTGTTTAAGCCATCGAAAAAAAATATATTATTAAAGTATCAACAGTCGTTACACCCCGAACACAATGAAACCACCGCTATGGAAACCTTAAACATAAATTTATTTGCTCCATTGCGTCCGACACAGATGTGTAATTTTTACAAAAGATACTTTTACAAAATACATTCTGCAAGATACATATTTTATAGAGATTAGTGGAGTTAGTTCCGTCCCAAACAATATTGCAGAAATCTAAATGTGGCTGGATATAGGCTTTATAGTATAAACTCCTAGAATTTAGAGGAATGTCTTTTCGGTATAAAGAACCACTCCGTTGTTTTGGCAACAGGATCCAGTACATGTAAACTGTTTCGTAAGATAGATTCTACCATGTGCTTCGTTAGCTGAATATCAGAAAGTGTTATGTCATCAGCATACAAATCAGTGCCGCTGATGACATTTGAAAATGTTTAAAAGGAAGGTCATTAATAAACATTGAAAATAATAGAGGGACAGAAATTGACCCCTGAGGTACACCACATGTAATATTTTGATCTGATGACATCACCCATTCAAGTTTACCCTTTAGTGTCTAACATTCATGTATGATTTAAACCAGTTAATGGTTGTTTGAGGACACGTATACAATTCAAGTCTTTTCAATACATACCATGATCAACAAGATCGAACGCCTCCCTAAAATCTACCATATCAACACTAACAATATACCCATCGTGTATTGCCTTCAACCATTCATCAATTATATGGACGAGTGCAGTTGTACAGCTGTGAGTTTTTCTGAGTCCACTTTGTGTATTTACAATAAGACTATAATGAGTTGAATAGGCCATTAAACTTCCATGTACATTTTTTTTCTGGACGTTTTGAAAGAGTGGGTAGGATAGAGATTGGTCTATAATTATTGACATCGGATTTTGAACCAGCTTTATTAGGGATTAACTTTAGCCGATTTCCATAAATCTGGAAATATACTTTGGTTTATGCTCAGAGGGTATATATCATTAGCTGCTAATTTTAATAATCTTGGAGGTCATCAACTCCAGTAGACTTTGAAACATCAAGGATCAAAAGTAGCTTACGAACTTTTTTTCTTTATCTTTCTATTATCTATAAAAAAACATAGCTTTTGGTACACGTTGATTCACATTTTTTAGCATCATCAAAGTCTGTGGAATGCCTCGCTTCTTTTACGTTTCTACACCATTTATTGTTTAACTTCTTATAGAACACCTGTCTTCATGGGGTTTTCTCAATTCCTTAAATATTTTCCAAACAGTGGATGAGTCATTATGACCTTCAGCAATTTTGCTTTCATATGTTGATCTTTAGATATGTAAGTATTTCTCTCTCAAATACATTTACAGACTTCAAGGATAGCCTTACAACAGTAGAATGATAATTAGTTACATTGTCAAAGGTTATCATGTATTTCTCTTGAATACATTTAAAGAGATTCAATGACAACCCTTCACATGAAGAATGATCAAAATAATCTGTTAATGCTTCTCAAAAATGAAACATTATCTTGTTGGCATTTAAAGACCTTAAAAGATGCTTCATGATATTCTAAAAAATGCAGAAACCTTAGTTGTTTCATTGTCATAATAGCTTCAAGGTGTGCAAGTGTGTGTCTCAAAGACATTAATAGGCCTTCAAAGAAATTTTTACAAATGTAAAATGATAAACACTTGTAGTAACATAGGTTATTAGATATGTAAGGCCCCCCCTTAAAACCATTTGTTGACAACTTTACATATGTAGACTATCAACCGGATTTAGCAGCAAGAGCTATCAGGAAAGTAAGTTTTCTCTCCAAGACATTGATGGAGCTTCAACGACAACCTTATATTTAAAGACTTTCAATTACAACCCGACATATTAACATTGATAAGCTATTATATTTTTAAAGGTTATAAGATATCTATGTGTTTCTCTTGAATACATTCATAGACCTCCAAGGATAACCCTATACATGTAGGATAATAAACACTTATTGTATCAAGGGCTAAAAGAAAAGTAAGAATTTCTATTAAGACCTTAAAGGACAACCTTGTTAACTAGTTATCAGATTACCAAAACTTATATACTAAAGTAGAATTATAAACAAATATAGCATCAAAGCGATAAGCAAATAAAGAATGAAAATTAACTTTGAAATATGAACAAAAAAAAATTCTTATATACATCTATTAACCGTCAATACAAATATGCATTTTTGTGTAAAACCTACACAATAACAGTATCAAGTATAATTGAATGTTTGTATTGATTATTTTAAATATTGAAATCCAAGAAACCATACTAAAGTAAAACTATCAATATTTACAGTAACACAATATATCAAATATGTAAGCAAATCCATTGAAGACATTAATTAACTATTAAGGTAAATCATATTTACAATAAAACAAATGTAAAGTTTGCATTAAAAACATTCACCATCAACATAAATAATAAATTTCTCATTAACCATTTAATCCCCAGCATGCTGATAAAACTGAGTCTGAGTGTCGCGTTCGCAGTAATATTTCAAACGGATTGGATCGAAGTAGCATCCGACTAACTCGCTGTCTGATCAAGATCCAAGATGTTTGACATTCAGACTCAGTTTTATCAAATTAAAGTGAAACTAATAATACTCAATAATCAATCAAATGACAATTTAAGCAGCCGAAAATAATAGCAGCATGACAATGGTTAACATATTTGGACCAATCACTTCATAACTTTCTATCAAGAATGTTCCAACTTCTGGCAGTAAAATGTAGACGTGTAATTGCTTATTCCAGCTTGTTATTCATAACTTCTATTTAGATTTTACTGGGTCACGTCGGCAAAAACGTTTGCTGCAGGGAAAAATAGTAATCTATCATTAATTGTAGCATGTGTTCTTTATAATGAATCGGGCACTGCATGACAATGTTAATAAGAAGGTTTAACCCTTTCCTCTACAAGGAAATACCCTGAAGAAAAATATGAAAATATAGGCAATAGAAAAGTTCCAATTTTGAATTGTATTGAAAATATTGTAAAAAATGGAGTATTTGCTCGTTACAAGCAACTGCTTCATATCCTACAATATTTTTAAAAAGCCATAAGTGACACGAAAAAGCGCTTCTGTGGAGGAAAAGTTAATCAAATAAATTGCCTAAAGACGATTCTACCCCCACAGTATGAAAAGCTACCACTCCTAGCCGAATTGTTACGGTATTCGACACAAACTCACTTAGCCCCCTCAGCCACTAAAATATTATTTTTGATTATAAATTCAAACTCTGTACTTAAAATCTACATTATAAAATATATATTTACAATAAGGCATGCGACCATTGTGTGAATAATAAAGTAAAATTACATCACAAATGCTATTCACGGAATATTCTTTGATTATCATAAAAAAACGCGTATTGAGCGCATTAAGTTAAAAACAACCACGTAATTAGAAAATACGTTTTAAAACTAAATATATGCACACCAAATTAATTCAAGTTTCTTAAAATATATTTATCTTTATTCTGCAAATCGCAACCATAATGCAGTCTGCAACAACTTGGATCCGTTTGACTCAGCGTCTGAGACGGATCCAACGGTTTGACATTCATATTCGAGTTTCAAGACCGAACATGGCAACAACTATACTCAAAGGACCGAAGGCACTGAATAGAAGGTGAGAAGGGTTGTGTGGGAACAAACTACCGGTACAATACTGTAGGAGTGATGCTTCAAACAGTATTGAAAATTTTAGTTAT
>JAULCE010221964.1:0-11225 GCA_032359355.1 Macoma nasuta | reverse complement strand
GTTTTTAAACTTTTTTGGCACCAAGCCATCGAAATGTCATCTGCTACATCATAGGCATCGCAAAGCTTATCTATGTGTTAAGTTTATTCAAGAAATAAGGATTTCAGCATTTGAAAAATGCAGTTTTTCTGGAGTTCTTGAAGAAGACTTCAAGTTAGAGATCTGTTCAGTGTAAACGGTTTAAGGGTTGTGGTACCTATATTATGCCATGAGAAATTCATGAACCCTCACACATAAATATTAATTTCAAAGAATTAAGAACCCGTCATTGCACACTAAATGATAAGCTTCTTCCCTGTATGATAATAATTCCAATCATAAAATTTGGTTGGCATACGTCAAACAGAACTTAAGTTATTATCCGGAAGTGAATTTGAGCCACCCGCCCAGGGGTTTCACATATTACGTTCCATCAAAAGACGAGCGATTATGAAATAATGAAAAGGTAAACGAGCCATCATTGGGTAATTTAGGGAACTTGCAACATGCTACAAAATGTAAGCAACTGTTAGCTAAATGTCATTTCATCATTGGCTATTGACTGTTTTTACATATTGTCTCCTTAATGCTTTGAAATAAACATTAACGTGTGAGGGTACTCTGAACCTTAAACATGTATTGTAAGGACCCGCCGAAAAACATTATGTTTCACCTTAGCACCATAAGAAAGAATACGTAAATTTGATGAACCATCAAGGTCATGGCAGAGGTATAATTCCCCTATTGCCCCATGATTCCAAAATACTTTGAAAGATTTTCAATATATTTTACTCCTTGAGCGAAAATGGCATTAAGGTGTGCCAAACACATGACCCAGGGTCACAGCTCCAAGGCCACCGCAACCGTATGTCCGCCCTATACCCCCAACATACTGGGGCAAGTTAAAACAAATATTGTACACAATATGGTCAACCATGCCATAAAGACATGCCACCATGGACGGTCCTTGGTCATACCTTCAAGGCTAAGGTCATGCCACCATGGACGGTCCTTGGTCATACCTTCAAGGCTAAGGTCACAGCAGAGGTTGATAGTAAATTGGGTATAATATCCCTTCCACTCCATAACTCCTACATTCTTTGAACGAATTTAGTAATAATTAACAAACTTGTACTAGTTTAACAAACCGCTCATATCATATCAAGTACGATATCGCTATTTCGTCAGTTTTCGCCCAAACTGGATTTTAAGAACGCAAAAGTATTTCATTCATATATGACAAAAGAGAGTGAGTACTAGACCACCAATATGAAATTCACAAACTGACTTTGTCAACTTTTGATCGCTTCCCACATGCCACATGCTTTATTATGAATATATATTCTAATCCAGTTAGCAGTGTCATCAAAATGATTTCTTGATACTCAAGTCTGGCATCCAGTACAAAAAGACCACTTTTTACAGACAAAAATGCTTCTTTCAGGCAAAAGGTTTGGGATTATTTTATTGCGAAGTTCTTTCGACTACACCGCGGACTATATTTCCGATATAATAAGAGGTCTGAACCCTGTCAGGGTGATTTAAATGGAAACATAGAGTCCTATATGGACAGTCAAATACATGTCACTGTAGGATTGTCCTAGGAATAGAAGAAATCGGCTAAATAGATACATAATTTTATGTTCTGGTTATCATTGAATCGTTATTCAATGAAAGGGCCCTCTGTTCTAGTTCTGCACTTTTAATAAAAGCAAGATACAGTTATGATGTGTATATTACACAACAGACTGACAGGAAAACCTCTGTAGGAGCCCTCTGATCTTAACCTGCACTGTTTGTACAGTAATATACATTTATAATGTGAAGGTTACACTACAAACTGTACAGAGAGCATCTTTAGGAGATTTGATCCGAGTTTGTACCGATTGTTCATGTAATATACAGTTTTTATATGCAGATAACGCTGCAGACAACAGAAATCCTCTGTTGGTTCCCACTGATCTTGGTCTGCCCTGTTTGTGCATGCAGTATAACGAACATACTATTAAATTGTCATGGAAGATAACTGCGGAATTATCAGAGCGCCTCAGTAGGAATCAACATCTAAGTCTGCGATGTGCAAGTTATTTGCAATCATTGTGTGCAGGTTGCACTACAGACATACCCGAGATCCTCTGTAGAAGCCCTATGATTTGAATCTGTTCTTGGATCCTTATTCTTAAAATTCTTACTATATATATTATATATATACTATTTAAGATTTCCAGCCATGTATATCTTCGTACAAATGAGCACATATCACATGTTACACGATTTCTGGACCGTACCAACAATTGTAATCCCAATTGGACCTTTAAACGATATGAACTAAGGCGCCACCTCAAAAGGAAACAAACCAACCATCTTCTATTTGATCATCAAGTATGGTGTTGTATTTCAACTATGGCAAGCTATTTCATAGAATAGAAAAACTCACCTATTCTCCTTTGCATTGAATCACAATAATCATACAGCTGGTTACAACATCAATTCACCCATAAACAGTTGTACAGGAAACTCAATAATCGGCAGAACAGTATTTTAAATGCAGTAATTAGATTTAATAGACACTAAAAGAAATCAAAATGTGTAACTACACTGTACATTTGCAAAATATTTTTCTGCTTGACTTTGAACTCAGGCCTATCACTGTCACAACCTGAATTGTTTCAGTGAGTAATTCACATAGAACTTCAGAAACTCTCAGTATGCAAATCATTATGTCGCTCCCACGTCTGTAATAATGTATAACTCAAACCATTTGGTATTTACAATTTAAACGATCAAATTAATAAAATAACATCATGCATTCCTTAAAAGAAAAATTCTATTTACTTTTTAAAGCTGAATATTCCTGTTTATAGACTGAGAGCTAGCTAGCACCTAGAAAAAGGGTAAGGGTCTATCATCTGAGTTATCTACACATTCTATTTTATAATTTGCTAGTTAATCCGGAATATTATACACGTACACCAAATAATTTTGCAAGTAAAATCTACACACAATCTATATAGTATTATTCTGCCTAATCCATGATCTCATAAAAGCTCGTATGCTTTTTAAGACTTATCTGTCGGAAATAGAACGCGACGTCGTGTGCGACGTCGCTGCGCGGGACGTCGTGCGTGACGTACATGACGTCAGTAGATTTTTTTAAGGTTGAGTTTAATGAATGTCATTGTGTCAGAAGTTTATGTAGATTAAAACTTTATATAAACACAACGCGGAGTCAGTTATTACACAATCCACTATTGCGATATTGGTGCCTTGACGAAAACCATCATGAAGATTATACAGAAGTTTTTGGTACAGCGGGAAGCGCAGAGAGAGACAATCAAAACATACATTACGAGACTTGAGGATGCCAGACAACTGGAAAACATGACGAAGTTCAATACGATTCTGAGAGCCACGGAGACTAAGGTGATGAACTTGATCATTTAAATTAAGAAATTTTGGCACTGACAGATGCAGAGAGTGTACATGAAGAAGTAATTAGTCGTGATGACTACCACTTGGATCTAGTAATTCAGCTCGATGAGCTACGAGAGTATGCAGATACACGAGACCGCTGTTCTAAGAGAAACCCTATTCCTGATCTTCCCGTGAATTCTACATCAAACACTGATCCCGCAGCCCTAACTTCCCACTCTACTGCAAATGGTACGATTATATCATCAGCTTCCTCACACTTCCACAGATTACCCAAACTCGCGCTTCCAAACTTTGACGGTGATGTGCTACAACGGCAAACCTTTTGTGATACATTCGACACTTCCGTACACCAAAATTCTGTCTTAACAGACGTACAGAAATTTAATTATTTGAAGTGTCAACTCGAGTGAGAAGCTGCAAGAACGCTTGAAGGATTCGCACTCACCAATGCAAATTACATTCGCGCAGTAGACTTACTGAAAGAAAGGTTTGGGCAAGAACAGAAAATCATTCATGCGACTATACAAGCACTGTTAAATCTACCCGCCCCTTCCACATCTATTCAAACCATGAGACATTTCAGTGATAAAGTGGAGGCGTATGTGCGGGGATTAGAATCCCTTGGACAGCAGCAAGAACTTTACGGTACGTTGCTGGTTCCCATCATTACAGATAAACTCAATAAACTTTCCGCAGATATTAGGAAAAACCTAGCCCATACACAAAGAAATCAGAACTGGCATCTTGATGCACTGTGATGCGCAATAAATGACGAGATACGCATTTTGGAGGCGGGAGGCAGCAGAAATCAACTGTGTCGTTTTTCACTGGAACCAGGCCAAAATTCGAAAATCGCCAGAAAAATAACGAAGTGAACAATCAACCTAAAACACAATTGGTAAATGTTAAGTGCTCATTCTGTGACCAAAACCATTTTGCTTCCAAATGTACAAAATACTTCAATGTTGATCAGAGACTGTGTATTGTTAAGCAGAGACAATTATGTTACAACTGTCTTGGTAAGCATCAAGTGGCAAAGTGCTGGTCCATTAAGCGTTGTCAAGTTTGCCATAGAAAACACCACACTAGCATTTGCCAGAGTAGCCCCTCCCGGCAACATAGTCAACAGACGGTGCCTACCGCGAGAGGAACGGAGTCGGGAGCCACGGTACTACACTCTTCTTCTCAACAACAAAGTTCTGCAGTCCTGCTGAAAACTGCGACAGCCACAGTAAGCTCCAAATATGCAAGTACGGACGCAAACAATCTATTTGACGAGGGAGCCCAAATATCGTTTGTTACGAAGGAATTGGCTGATAAACTGAATTTGTCCATTGAATTCACTTGTCCTCGTTCGGTAACCATAGCAACAAAATCATGACCCCAGATACCGCTATAGTGCACATATTGACTGATACGCAAGAAAGCATACCCATGAGAGTGTTAATAGTGCCAACAATAGCGACCCCAATCAACAGCAGTGTGATGACACAGGTTTCAAGCTTACCGTGTCTCCGTGGACTCAAGCTCGCGCACATCGTGACCGACGCTGGTGCGTTTACCGTTTCCGCGCTGACTTCTACTGGAAAATTGTGGAAGACCGCGTAGTTCGAGGCGATGGGCCTACAGCTGTCAAATCAACGCTCGGATGCCTACCGGCGAATCCCAGACTATGCACCACATAATGAACGTACTTACGTGCCGCGATGCAGGCGTTCGAGCCATTAAACGTGTCTTGGAGCTAAAGAGTGCCGGTACAACGTCAGACATTTCCGAGAAAACAGACTCAGAGTATCTAGAACATTACCAAGAAAATTGTATAAACTTTGAAAAAGGTCGCTATGTCGCCAAGTTACCATGGAAACCTGACTGCCCGGACTTGCCGTCAAATCACAACGTTGCGTTACGCAGAACAGAAAGTACTATCAGACGGCTTAGTCGTGATCCCGAGGTTTTCGCGAAATACGGAGAGATAATCCTAGAACAAGAACGTCGCGGGTTCATTGAGAGGGTTCCAGAAACAGATGAGAACCCACAGCGGGTTCACTACATCCCGCATCACCCTGTAAAGAAAGAGTCATCGACAACTCCAGTACGAATTGTGTACGACTGCAGCTGCCGCCAATCGTGCAACCACAATTCCTTGAATGACTGTCCTGAATCCAGACCACCTCTTCTGAATGACCTTACGTCACTTCTTGTGAGATTTCGCCAACATGAGAATGCTGTGACGACAGACATCGAGAAGGCGTTTCTTCACGTAGGCTTCCATCCAGAAGACCGCGACGTCACCAGATTTGTTTGGCTCAGCGATCCAAATGACCCTGAAAATCCATTGATTACATTCAGATTAAGCATTGTATTATTCGGGGCCACATGCTCGCCTTTCATTCTAAACGCGACGTTGTTAAAGCATTTGCGGAAAATGCGGATTTGAATACAGAAAACGTGCTCGAGAGGGACTTATACGTAGATAATATTATATCTAGCTTTGAACATTCCGATGAATTGTTAGAATATTTCAGTGATTCGCGAAAAATATTGTCGGCAGCTGGTATGAATCTCATATCGTGGGCGTCGAATAATGAACAGTTGAGAAATCTCGCGGCGTTGAAAAACGTCCTTGCCATCGATGACGTCGCGAAAGTTTTAGGCATGCGCTGGGAGCCAGAATCCGATACAATGTCGTTCGTGAACCGCGACTTACCCCAATTAAAAAGATACATTTTGAAGTTTTCCTCTCAGATCTATGATCCTCTCGGTTTACTTAGTCCCGTTACAGTTCGCGCAAAGTTGCTTATGCAGGACTTATGGAAAGAGAAACAAGACTGGGACGAGCCGCTATCCGCAGCGTATCAGCTTCGGTGGAACCTGCTGGCAAGAGACTTGAACCAAGCTACCGAACTTAAGTTTCAGAGACAGTATTTCGAATCAGAGACTCGCAATCGCTCAAGTTCGGTACATTTACAGACGGCGCCTACCGCGAGAAGAATCGCGTCGTTAGGGGAAACAGCAAAGTTTCCTTACTTGCTTCCAAACAAAACAATCATACACGCGACTTCTCATGAAAGCTGTGCACGAGAAATTACTTCACGCTGGACCCGCGTCGACAATCACTCATATCAAAGAGAAGTACTGGATACCGCGCACACGTCAGTGTGTCCAGTCGGTCATTAGAAAGTGTGTCGTGTGCAAAAAAGTTACCGGCAAATTATACGCGGTTCCTGACCCGCCGCCGCTGCCGAAAGATCGCGTTCAAGACTCACCACCATTCACAGTCACAGGGGTTGATTTTACTGGAGCACTCTACGTTCGCGGTAATAAAAGCAATAACTCGAAGGCGTATGTGTGCCTATTTACGTGCGCGGCAACGCGAGCCGTACACCTAGAGTTAGTGCCAGACTTGACCGCAGAAACATTTCTTCAGGCATTCAGATGTTTCTGCAGCCGAAAATCTATGCCGCGAATTATGATTTCTGATAACGCGTCAACATACAATGCCGCCGCAGACATTCTTAAACGCTTATTTAAGTCGTCAGAAATAAAAAAAAAAACACGCGCTAACAACAGACGGTATCGACTGGAAATTCATACCGAAACGAGCCCCGTGGTATGGGGGTTGGTGGGAGAGACTTATCGGCCTGACGAAACAGACCCTGAAGAAAGTGTTGGGCCGCTCATACGTTAGTTTCTTGGCACTACAAACTGTGCTTACAGAAGTAGAAGCTGTGCTGAACGATCGACCGCTGACGTATGTGTCCTCGGATATTACCGACGCCGAGGCATTGACGCCATCCCACCTCCTGTACGGCAGACGTATAACGGTTCTGCCGGAAGTTGACATCACCATAGAAACCTTGTCCGTAGACACTGGGAACAAGGCTAGCATCAACAAACAAGCCCGGAAACAGCAGACTCTTATCAGTAACTTCCGGGACCGCTGGAGACGAGAGTATTTGACAGCTCTCCGAGAACACCATCGTGCATCGGGCAACAACGAACAGACGATTTCCGTGGGTGACGTTGTCCAGGTGCATGACGAGACCCCAAGATCCCGATGGAAGCTTGCGGTCATTAAAGAGCTTGTGACAGGGGCCGATGGACGATCACGCTCGGCCTTGATACAGACTGACAGTGGGATAACCAATAGACCCATTGCTAAACTATATCCACTTGAAGTGAGACTATAGTGCAAGACTGTGATTAGTATTTAAAGAAATAGGATGCTTGATTACATTATTAATATCAATGTGCTTTAAGTACCTTTTTCAATATTTGAAAGAAAAAATCTTATTGATTTTCGTGGAAACAGTTCGTATCATAGCTCATATCTTGGAGAGCACTATTTGCACGAAACTATCATGGTTAATTGGACATATGTACATTTATATTTTTCAGGTTGCATTAACAATTTATTATCAGATACTTTTTACTTTGTGGGGCACCAGTATGTCAAAAATAGTTGTTAGTGAGTTTCGTGGAAACAGTTCGTATCATAGCCAATATTTTGAAGAGAATTATTTGCACAAAACTACCATGCATCTGAGTGCATCAGAGACATTTCACTTTTGTGGGGCCCCAGTATATCGGAAATAGTACGCGACGTCGTGTGTGACGTTTCTGCGCGTTACGTACATGACGTCATGTCGTGTGTTACGTTCATTACGTCAGTAGAAAAAATGTTAAGGTTGAATGTAATGGATGCCATTGTGCCAGACACTTATGTAGATTAAACCTTTATATAATCACAACGCGGAGTCAGTTATAACACAATCCACTATTACGACATATTGAGCAATGTATGTGCTAATGCTATCAATTGTATTTTACAATGGACAATAGAGGAGACCCGTGACTACAACTTCTATGTGAGAAACAATGCAGAACCAGATCAGACATGCAACACTAACATGCATGATCTAATACTTGTAATCATTACAAGCATTAGAAGGTAAAATGATCAATAATATACTCTTTTTGTCTTTAACTACACATACTTTATTTTGAAAAACATGAGGGCCCACCTTCTACGTGCCATGGATAATATGTTCCACATGTAACTTCACTCGTTGCAATAACGTAGCTTCCCATTGAGTACCAGTCCTCTGCTAGGTAGTAATCGCTCACGGCCTGTTCTCCGGCTGCCAGCTTGTAGCCGGCAACTCGTAAACCGAGAGAATGTAACTCCGTAGCATCTGTACAGGGACCATTTTGCCCACGAGCACCTAGAATAATCAAGAATAACTCTAAGTTATGAAAGTAGTCTTAAAAACTTCGACACATCGAGTAAAGAGCATGCTGTTTAAAGTAAAATATTATGAAACACAATTTGATTTAGTATTTATTCTAATGTAATATCAGCAAAAAGGAAAAGTACTTCATTTTTGGTGAAACGGTTAAGAAAAAAACACACTTTTATGGTTACGCAAAGACATGTTTTGTTGTTGTTGTTTGCGTTCGCCGTATGGCGGTATAGCATGGTGCAGCGCATTTGGTAAGGACAGTGCCACAACGGCTCAGCACCTCTGACTACGACTCTCCTGGTGACTTATTAGGTACACCTGGGACTGAAACCCGGTCATTTTATTCTGACACTGACGAGCATTTGTAATACTAACCCGAAATCCTGAGCATCAATAAGGGAAGACATAACTACCAATTTGCATGTCTTTGGTTTGACCCGGCCAGGGGATCGAACCCAGAACATTCCGACCCGTAAGCGGTTGCTCTAACTACTGAGCTATGGGGGACGGTTGTGCAAAGACATGATCGCATCGTTTTTATTTTTTCAAAAAATCCCTTTTGTTATACAATTTTTTGCCTGTGTTATATCATGCCAGTCTAAATTCTAAAACCCTAGCTCAAGCATCCTTATTTTTCTTTTCAAAAGATACAGTCCTATTTAAAATACAAAGCAAGAATTGTCAATCGGGCAGATATATTGCAGTCGAATAAAGCTGTTATTGTCGGTAGTGTTTTCTTTTAAGATTACTTGAGCCCTATAACATGACAAACAAAATACATAATGTAACACTTTGAGGTAAGAGGTCGATATTGCTAATACTAAAGCAATGGTATTCCGATAACAAGGTGTAAACACTGGTTGTATCCTGGATGGGAAACCATAGGATCTCTCCAAAATTTCAATCATCATGGAGTTTTATTCAATTACTACCATGCTAACTCTTTTATGCGTTTGTTGGGTCATCATAAAGTTTTGCCTGTGAAGTATGAATTGAAACGACTTAAACTAATTGGAACGACTAGTTACGTTTATTGTAAACACATTTAGGTGTAAACATGCGGATAATTAACGTGTGTATATATGAAGAATAAGGAAGCTATCCTTTGTATATAAGCCGCTATGTAATAATAACCAAATAATGGTGTAACGAGTTAAATTCTACAAATGTACTCTTGTCTGTTGTTTTTAAACAGGTATTGTTAGATTGTGTAGAGTGTATGTAAATTGGATTACAAAATTTAATGTTAAACGGTTGTTCTCTGAATTTTAATTAGTTATATATAGGAATCTCAATATAACTTCATTCAATGGTAGAGCTCAATACGAGGAATTGCAGTGTATAAAACCATAACTCTTATTTTTTTAATTACGGAGTTATTGCTATTTCGGATATTGTGTTTATGGATTTTATTTACGGATTGGTGGATTATCAAGAATTTATGTGATATTTTCTTTAATACAAAATGAGAGCTTTAACTGTTGGCCATGCATTCCCATAAACAATCAGAAATCCTCCCTAGTTTACCGACATACGGCGGTTGGGGATATAGCTGTCTTTCAGACGGCAATTGTGTTATAACTGAACTTTGTTACAACCAGTTTACACACAAAACTATAAGATTCGATATTTTCTGTGATGTTTATTTCGTTTATAAGAAAGTTTTTCCGCCGTTCTTAGTCTGCTGAATAAGTTTGATTATTGTTTTCTATAGTGTTACGATTTCAATATAATGTCAAGAGGCGTTTGAAAATGTCCTTTAATATGCGAAACGACGACTCACCGGGAACATTAGTGTGTGCGAAAATCTAGAGACCGTTTATCCCACCAACGAAATAACAAAGCAAAGATAATACGATGATGACATGATAAATCGTATAACAGCTCGGTGCCGTAAATTGCAAGGTTCATCTAGTTAGGCTACGGAAAATGTATTGCCGGGTTATAGCTCGCGAGAATTGCTTCACCTCGCATCTACAGAATGATTGTTTCATCTACGGCACTGACATGGTATTATATATACTAAAGGAAAAATGTTTAGCGACACGTTTATAATGGGATTCCCCATTGGCGAACTTTATTCATCTACAACTTTATTTTTGACCGATGTAAAATAACGCTTACTAATTCTTAAACATCTGTAGGCTTATACCAATACATAAAAACTGTCAAAACACGATTCGCCATTCATGAAAAAATTGCGGTAGGTTTTAATTTTAAGCGTTATTTCATGCAAAGGCAGATAATTTGAAAATGTGTCATTTTCAACTAAATACTGCGCCTTCAGAAAAAGTGGCATTCCAAGTTTTAGGCCGGATTTTGTTTTCTGGCTATTTCACACGTACCTCGAATAAAATATTCAGTTAAATAATGGTCAAAATGTGAAAATATTGCCAAACAAGCTGTTTATGGAAAGGACGGTAAATCTAGACATGCGTTGAATAAAATGGCTCTCAGTCATTTTAGACATTTTTGTAAGCGTCTAGAATTATTTGATTTTGCAAAACATAAAATGGCCACTCAAAATAAGGCATTATAATCCACCCCAAAGTATGTCGCTAAATTATT
>JAULCE010221853.1:0-11226 GCA_032359355.1 Macoma nasuta | reverse complement strand
GGTACTTCCACGATTAAAGCGAAAGTATCATACGTACCAGAGTCCATCAGAGCAATATACAACTTCCGGCTTAAAGTAAGTCTCAGATCTGGTTCACCAATCTCCTCCAATTAACATGTCGATCAAGTCTACATTTCAATGAATGATTTCCTATACAAATATCACTTTACTAAAATGTGAACAACCCGTTTTAAACAAACAGTCAATTTTAAGCGCACGTGTATTAACATTTAGAAAAAAAATCAAAACTTAAATTTTAACTTCAGCTAAATCTCCGTTTGAGAAGGTGTGAGTAACTTAGGCCAGGCATGGTCGTAAACTTTGTTATTCTTGTTGTTATTTTAATCTGTTTTGGCAAGGTGTTATAAATCTTGTATTGCTATTTCTAAGAGTTAAACCGGTTCAGCTTGCTTCAATATGCAAATATGTCCTATCTTGTCGAGCAGGATGATTTCTGCTTGACATCTTTTACGACCGGTTTCGTTTAGGAGCTCATATGAAATGACAAGCTTACTCAGGAACACTTTTGATGTTTTATGACATTTAATGGCAATGTTAAAGTTACTAATTATCAGACCGCTCATTGGCCGTCTTTTACACTCTACAGGTGTAACCGGAATATTCGCCAAGTCGAGATCGGTAGTTCAAAACGTTGTTATGTCAGTATGAAATATGGTAATCATTTTTTATGTTTAATTACAATAATGGTAGAATGTTTGTCCTTTGTCCTACATGTCACCAAATTGCCGCAAAAAAGTATGTTAAGTATCATAATAACAACAGGAAGACATGCAGAATGTTTATTTATCAACTTGGCATATATCGATATGAACCACTTTAATATATAAACTGTTACGTTTAACTAAGCTAAATCTTTGTTAAACGTATGAACAAAGATATGATGTTAAAACAGCAACTGAGACATTATTTTCCCTACAAAGTAAGCTTCGTTACTTTACCGTTTAATGGGACATCGATATATACATTATATTCACAATTATGTTATAACTTTATCAAACAGAAATGTATGTTTAGACGGTGTTATCATTAACTATACCTTGCATTCTGTCACATTTTTATCCTTCTATGTTTGGCAACGTTCCTTTTAACAAGTAGTCAGTTATATTGATACATGTTCTTGCTACATAGTAGAATTATCTACCTAAATATATACGAACACAATACTCCACTACAGCCCTGCCGGTATTTTGACAGTGACATCACTCTTTGTTTTCAAGTTTAGAATTTCTAACGGATATTGTTAAATGTCAAACAATATAGACCCTGATCATAGGGCTCATGTTGGAATCAATCATCTGATCTAGGTCTATATTGTTTGACATTGTAATATAAAATTCTCAATCTGTTTGAAAGAGCAAAGTGTGACACCACTGTCAAAATATACCGGTAGAGCTGTATTGCCTATTCAATTTGTTCAGTCACTTTCTTAACATAATAAATCAAATCAAAATAATACATATTGTTGGTAAGAAAATGTGTGAAATGTTCGTGGAATATAACGACATAATGTTCAGCCCTGTTGGCCGAGTGTATTGTGCATATATTTATCAAGTCTGAGCTCAAATCTTACATAGAATAATTTAAATGTTTTTTTTTTCCATTTTTATTTTTTCTTCGATTTAATTTTCTCATATATTTTGTACAACAATGTTTTCTTATTTAACAGTCGAATAATTTATAAGTAACACCCTAATTGATTCTAACTTGCGACCCTCGGGATTAGAAATTATCTATATATGCGAGCCTAAAAGTATGTCCACTCGGCCAGATACTAATTTATAAAACAAAGGAATGTTAAAATTTGTATCGATTAGTATCAATTACCCCTAGTTCATTTACAATTTATGTGATAAATATTACTTTCAAAATAGTATGTGATCCGAATCGGGATATCTGCTCAGATTTCGACAAAACGCTATGTAGAAATGTACGTTAGTGTTTGCTTTCAATTTTAAAAATAAATATGTAAATATTGTTACAGCAATGTTGGCCTTTTAACTGTTAACTACCCTCACATGAGATTATCAACGTGAATAGTTAATACATAACTGGGAGCTCTATTGTTTTTCTAACCAATGTAATGCTGTACAAGCTGTAACTATGCAATAACTGGAAACTGTTTTACCACATATTGTTATTATCCAAGGGTGCTACTGTGCGAAATCCAACATTTTGAATGTGCAAATTTGTAGATCCAGATAAGTCGCCAAATATCCTTTGTTTGTCTGATAAGGGTATTAACTATTCTACCCTCGTCATGCTAAAATTAATATCGGGAAATACGCATTCAAAACAAATTATTTCAGTTCCCAAACGACACTGGATACATCTCGCGTACCGCACATTTTATCACTACAAACTTATAATGTTTAAACGCGGATTATGCATGCCTTTTAGCGGCTTAGTAACCGGCGGCTATTTAAAATTGAAGAAAATGAGCGTTTGCATTTCACGAGCAAATACTCGATTTTCTACATTTTTTTCAATACAATTACTAAATTGTATTTGTCTTTTGCCTATATATCCACTGCTTTCATCAGATTTTTCCTTGATGATAAGTCTAACGCTAGCTTGAGGAGGAAAGGATCAGTCGCCCCTAGCAACTAGTATTTAACAACAGTGAGCTAAATCTACTGATTTCGCAATAGCGTAGTGGTGAGCGGCTAAGGTTCAGGTCGAAGACTTTATAAGTGCTGTCGGAATTTTTAATAAAACCTCGTAAGTTCCGTATTAAAAAATGACAATAACGTGGTTTTGGAGATTTTTTTTTATAAAAGCACGTAACTGACACATTATGCTTGCCTGCTTTAGGAAGAAAGAGTCTGTATTTCCTTTAAAACCACGTGTGTGTCATATTTAACAAAAATGGCACAAACGTGGTTTTAAAAGAAATCCGACGATGCTTTTCTAACTCGTCAGCCTGGTGAAATTAATAATTGTTGTGGTAGCTGTGTTTTGCATACAGCATGTTAATCCATCTTTTGATCCCGTTCATAGTTTTTCAATGAGCATTGTACAGCCGAGATACATTTTGAAAGTGTGAAATGTATTTACCCTTTCCTCCGCAAGCACGCATTTTTAGACTAATACACAAGGAAAGAACGTGCTGAAAAATAAGAAAATCTAGATAATATAATATAAAATGCCATTTTAATTCTGTACTGATACCATTTAAGAAAATGAAGCATTTGGTCGTCACGAGCAAATGCTTCATTTCCTACAATGTATTGTTTAACCTTCCGTTACAAAGGCGCATAAAAGCGCCTCTGTGGAAAAACGTGTTAACTTTACATTATAAATATAGACGTGAACATAAACTTACAATATACACTTATTTATATTATAAATTACATCGCCAGCGTGATATAACGGAGTGATACAAGTTTCGGTGTATAACTAGTGAAATAACAATGTACGTGACGTCATAAAGAATAACATTAAAATGACCACACTGTATAGCGGTGTTATATCTATCCAGCGCTAATAATTGTCTTGACTATATAATATACATAGAATATAACTTTCTGGTATTCAATGCGGAACTTATTAAACCCGTTTATTCATATTGATAAAAAAAATCGCCAAGGCTCGTTTTAATCAGTTTTAGAGAACTCGTTTAAATAAATTCCATATTGAATGAACACTCATGCAATATCCTCTATTTAATACATTTAAGGGTACTAGTGACGGCTGTCTTACCGAGGTGGAGGTGATATCACTCCCGACACGAAGGGAAACAAGTTTTACCGTTACCAAAATAATGAACTATTTTATTATCTGCTCTTAAGTTTAAGTTTAGTGTTAAGAGATTCGAGAACTTGTTTTTTGGAACTTTCTGCTTTCCAATGACTGTAATGTTATCTGTATATTCCGAACAAGAACGTTACTGACCGAACGCTCTTAATGCCGTCTTATGAAAGACGTTGACACTAATGACGCCATGGCATGAGAGGGCAATAGTTCACACTCTTGACCGATCAAAAAAACTTTTCGAGAAAACAATGGCTGTTTTTAGTCAAATACAATTAGATACACATTTATAATGGGCATCAGGTTCAAATTATACATGGACTATTTCTTTCAGACATGTGCTACATCTAACAAACGAGAAGACCGCTATGAGAGAAATATATGGTCCTTAGTAAAACAGGGATAAGATCTTTAGAACAGTGAGTTTTGCGGTAACCCCGATTTCAAAGCTTTCGTATGTGCATAAGGTATTTATTACTTTTACAGACAGGCACACAGAAGTGATCGCCGCTAATATTTCAAAACAATTCAGAACACGGTTAAAATATATACCAAAATTACACTCTCATACATTTTAACTTTATTTGAACCTATAGAAGATAGCTCGATCATTTATAAAGTCACACTTTTTTTAGTTGACTTACGGCTGTTCCATAGCAGTGTTGCTACTTTCGATTTGTTACTGTGTTAAATACACCTTTATTTGCCGTTACAACGCTACGTAACGTAAACAAAATGCAAACAACAAACTGTAAGTAACAACCAGTTTCGAGCTATGCCAGACACCGAAATGACTTGGCGGCTGATCTGGCACCGAATGTTTTGTACATGTTGATGCTGCTTATATCTCAAAAGCTTTGACTCAGATCACGCTCAGTGTTTTCTATATAATGACATTGATATTAAAGATTTATCTGACGTAATTCATGATATATCTGTTCAATTGTATCGTTAAACTTGTAGTAAAGGGCCTAGAAAACCGAATATTTGTCAGTCCCCATTGTTTGAAACAACATGTCATGAAGCTGAAATTAGATTTCTTGATAGCAAGTTAGCAAGTCATATCCTACCGACCTCAATAATTCCATTTTTTTATCAAGCAGAAATAGTTGTGTAGAGCTTAACGTAAAGCAAAAGAACAATATTTTGTTGGAGAAAAAAATATGGTATGTTACATAAGTTAAAATAACCCGCGCAAATTTTAGCAAATATATTAATAGATTTAGAACACATGTAAATTCATGCATTTCGGATTTGCAAGGAACAAATATTGGAGCAAGCGAGTGTCTGCCATAAATGGGCTAGTTGGAGGTCCAAGAAAGAGGGAAGCGGATACCGATAGATACCCTCTGGTTCTTTACTATGCCAAAAGTAGAGCACTGATACATGGGACCTTAGCTTAACGTCTCACCCAAATGACTGGATCTAGCGGGAGATCGAACTTTCGACCCCAGAATCAAGAGTCTTGTGCATCATCACTAAACCACGGTCCACCAACGGTTTGTATAGATTGTCTCATTATATCTGTCCTTATTATATTCTTGAATCATAAAACCAGTTTGTAATTTATCATAATTTGATAATCATCATTCTTTAATTCAAAATCTCCGACATTCATACACAATCGTGGTTTCTGATTGGTCGAAAAACGATTTTCATACTTCTATGTATGCCAAGTACTGGAACCCGTTTTTTTACGCCGTCAAGCCGGGACAACGGTCTACCTACTTTAAGTCGGCAACAAGATGAGGGATGTACTTAGGATCATTAGGGATGTTCCATCACATGAAGCAATAAACGCTGACATAATACCATTATACGTTTCCTGAATCGAAATGTTATCCGGTTAAGCATTGGTAAACAGTAAAGTCGAAATTGAAAGCGTATGGGGACGAAGCATATTTCTGCAGCCAAGTCGGATCAGAGACATGTTTTTTGGTAAGATTAACTGTTCCGCCAGCCTCTGCAATAGCTTTTAAAGATAAGATCAAACTCGCAAGCACATGAAACACACTCTCAATAATTCAAACTAACCAAATAAGTTGTAAAATACTTTATTTAAAGATACAAAACACAACGCGACCTTGGCGTTTCGAATGGATGCACATCTTTTGTACACACAGCATATGTAGCGGCGTTGTATAAATCGCCGCCGGACGTGATATGTGCCTATTGAACTGACCATTTTCTATTATCGAAACTTTGTTATCATTCACAAAGAGGAATTAACATCTGCTAATCTGCTTGACTATGTATTCCAACGCGGTTCCCATACGCGATATTACCTCGCTAAATGTAAAACATAAGCTTATATGGAAATAATTGGAATTATAAAGCTTGAATTCTTTGTGTGTGGTATTCATCGATGTATGAACGCCAACCTGATAACGCACAACACCTAGCATTTCGGATTTGCAAGGAACAAATATTGGAGCAAGCGAGTGTCTGCCATAAATTGGCTAGTTGGAGGTCCCAGAAAGAGGGAGCGGATACCGATAGATGCCCTCTGGTTCTTTAACATGCCAAGTGTAGAGCACTGATACATAGGATCTTAGCTTAACGTCTCACCCGAAAGACTGGATCCGGCGGGAGATCGAACTTGCGACCCCAGGATCAAGAGTCTCACGCATCATCAATAGACCACGGTCTAGTAGAATTCAATTTCATACTAGTATTTAGATTACAAAGTTTACCTGCTTAAAAATACGGGGGACTATTTACGCCATGACGTCATTTATGACGTCATTTCCTGTTGGTTATTTTTTTAAGATGACATCATCAAAAAAATAATGTTGAGAAGTAATTCAGTCGTAATACCGATCAAAACCACTTAAACAGTAATTTTAACTGTTGTAAAACGGTAAAAAAAAACACCGCACCTTGAACATTTATTTTAAGTAGTTTCAGAGGATCCTTATGATATGTGAGGAATCGGGCTCTGTAGACAGGCGGCACGGTAATATTGAACGTTTGAATAAGGCAACACCTACAAAGACTGACATTATTAGTCGGCTGTCATTTGCAAATCGGATAATATCTCACAATGATGTTGTTGATAAGCGATGCATTTTAAATGAGGCCAATGTTTACTTAAACTCCCAAGCTTAAGTGCAGACCGATTTGGAGTATCGTTCCTCTACGAAGACGCTACCTGAACATTCTGAAGAAGTTAATTGCAGCATTGTGCAGGAGTGGTGATGAAAATGTGTGGTTTAAGAAGGATAGGGTAATGCCATACACAGCTGGTTATGTGATTTGGTGGCTCTCACAAATTTTCGGGAGCTGTATTTCATTCAAGACTGACCGGGAATGGCCATATTACTGGCCTGATTTAAATCTGATGAGTTTTTTCTGGGGTTATCTTAAAGACGTGGTGTACATGCCTACTGCAGACTATATCTATGACCTAAACGTTGCAATCAGTAACGAATGCATAGAACTTCTAGAAAGACATCAATACATGTGATCAATAATTTCAAGCAAAGGCGTGTTGTCATAATCACTGATAAGTGACGTCATATTGAACACCTGCTTTACATTAAGAACTGAGGTAAATTCATAATCATATCCGTTAGTACTCAGTGTTTTACATCAAATGAAGTTTTAAAATGTCTTTTTAAGTTGGTTGTTTTCAGAACATATAGTGGTGTATTGAGTAGTTATAAGAGTTCAGAATAAGGACAATTATAACGAAACATCCTGCATTTGTCACTATGATATAATGATCGCTACAGTTATCATATTAATTATACAAAATATAAAATATACAAATTTTAGCAGTGTGTATTTGTCGAAATTGAAGCAACTAACAGCTATTGAGAGACTCGGATGATATGAAAAACTGCACACCATGTCTCACTCAAGCTTAATCATGTTTTCGCATAAATATCGTTAAAACAATAATGGTGAGATTTCAAATATTTCTACTACCGTGCAGGCCGATGACCATAACCCGAGAAGAAATAGGCGCAACTGTACCATTTACACCGATAATGCCTCCTAAATAATGCTATTTAACTTTATTAGATGACATTTTGATTTTGTATGCATCTCATCATCAAATATAGTGTTTGTAATCGTATATAAAAAACTAGTGTTTATATCAAACCATGCAAACCTTTAGCAGACGTCACGTCCAACGTGGATGATTATCTTGATCTACACTATATGCAATATCTTGATGTTGAAAAAAGTTCAGCGGCTCTCGTATATTTTGTTTCTGGCTATTAAACAGGATTATGCATCAGTTAAGTCTCTTGTATTCTCATCTGATCACTGCAGAATCTGGTACCACGCCAGAGGTAGTACTTCTATATAGCTTTATAGCGATAGTGATATTATTACATAGCAAAGCTTGATTTTTTCCTGTTATATCGAAACTAATTTTATGACAGTGTATGCAATATAAAGACATATTAAATGCATTAAAATAAATTGAATGTCACGAAGAAATTTCGAGGAGAGGGTATGTGTGGGTTCACATTTACAACTTGCCAAAACTCGACAAAATTCGATGTTGAACAGTCGACACTGACTGGTTGTAATGACTTTAGAGTGTTACATAAGAAATACATGTGTACGTGAGCTGAGGACATATATTTAAAGCGACTTCTACGTCTCCAAACAATTTAAATTCAAATGGAAAGATGTTAATTAAAATACAGCCGAACTTCGATAAGTCGTGATCGGTTGACTCGAATTTATGCTTGTCGAACAAATTATTTATTGCCAAAACATAGGTTTGTGTTGTGTAAGCACATAAATTAGTTGAGGGACTATTTTGACAAGTGTCAATTATCGGAAGCCTGAATTTCATTGAGGCTTATCAAATTAGTCCCTGCAACTTCGAGCCAGCAATCTCCTACTGTAGAAAAAAACGCATTCTTCAAATGTTTTTATCAATTGGAATGTGATGCGTTATATCTTTATGTAAATAATATATTGCACTACTGTGAGTCGCATATCAGCTTATGTTGTGGCTAGTCGGATGAACATAGGATAGATATAAAGACAGAAACATGTTATCGCGCAATCTGAAAATGGCGTCTTCACAACTTTCTAGACCCATGTCGGTCAAATTATCAACAATCGTTTTTTTTTCAAAACGCTCGGTGTACATCACGGATATAATGTTGATGACAATATAATTTGGATAGAAAAAATGAATAGAATTAAATCATGTCTTAGTGTATGCAAAGTGCGCAAATTAACATATCAGGGGAAGTTCTGTTAATAAAAACGCTTGTAAATACAAAAATTCTATATGAGATAGAACATTGAGAAATACAACAAAAGTTTATAGATAATTAAATATTTCATCTGGGATACCAAAAAACCTTAAGTTAGTAAGGCCACAACTTACCTATACCTGAATTAAGGCAGGCTTACATGTATTGATCCAAGTATCCAAATATTATGTAAAGCCTTTTAAAATGTCAAAACTGTATATAGAATAATTTATTCAGACTATCAAAACTGGAATGCAATAGGAAAGTTTTACTTAAAATCAGAGGACAGAGGTTTCGGGATTGACTATTTTACCTTCACCTGTTCATCGATGAAAGGGCTTAGGACAAATGCAAAGTTAAACTCATTTTATAAAAAAGATGATAGATGATTGGATAGACTTGTGAACAACAGTTAACTCGTTCCATCCTGTCGATAAATAAGACAGCTTTCCTTTTGGTAACGGTGACATTACTGTTAACGGCAATCCATTTTTTAAGTCATTCTCAAAATGTTACATATATAAGATAGGTGACATTTGGTATTTTGAAAGCAAAACATGCATGCCTGACAACGGGTTATATCAAAATGTAAAGTTCAAGAGAAATTTGATCTCGGAATAGTAAATCTTATAAGCAAGTATAGACAAATGCGTTATGAGTTGCATAAGTATTTTCAGCCTTAACACTAAACTAAAATTAAATTCCAATAACAAAATGATTGCAAATGAAAATGTTTTAGGACCTTCTGAATTAAAATTAGAAGATGTTGTTCAAATGTACTATCAAAACGTTGGGAAATTAGGCTGTGAAGAATAAGTAGAAACTGTATTAAAGCAACTGTTTAACTGGGGAAAAAATTGGAAATCAATTGGAAAATCAAGATCAAGTATTAAAACTAATCAAGTACACTGAAAACATTGCACCATGCGATATTTACAGAACACAAGATAAGTCTTATGGGCTTTACGACCAGCATCTGTACAGTCTACAAACAAAAACGCCAAACTTTCCAACATCTACTTGGGGATGCACTCATATACAAGCTATATGGAGTTCAATTTTACCAATAATCGTAAACTTAGTTAATAAATTAACTTATGATATCGTTTATCAAGAAAAGTGTTAGCTTGCTTGGCTTCTGACAAATTCCTACAAAAAGTAAATTGATACATCATATTATTTGAAACTATATCAAAAACTTTACCAAACATGATTTAAGATGCATAAACAAAGATGTTATTGTGTATTTTATTAAAAACTCTGTGTATGGTCAGCTTATATCACACAATGATGGATCTCTGTTAGATTTACAAAACATTGCCAATTTCTATTGGTTTACATAAACACATGTTCTTCTTAGAATTAAGAGTGTAAAACATTGACAAAAGCCTCTTAATTTCGTTTCGTGAGAGGCTTGACAGCACTTACTGTATAATAAGAAAACAAATAGCGTTTGATCTTGGTCGGTCTGCATAGTCGGCTCTTATTTTCATTTTTCGTAACATTTGTCAAAACCAGTTGTTCCTATTATTCCATGAATATTGAGATTGATTTTATAAAACACGTAATACTAACAACTATGATACAGAACTAACCCAAATACTGTAAGGTGTGATGGGGGAAGACCCTCCCCGACCCCCTTACACCCATGACACCATGGGAGATTAAACGAGCACTAATTAGGTGTCTCAAAAAAACACCTGTTATCAGACCCTGTTATCAGAGGCAATATCATCGAGGTTTTCTCTTGGCGCTGACTTTTAAAGTGTCGGTTGCAACTACGTCAAGATCTTATACTCAAAAGAAATAAAAACTGAAGGTAAATAAACATTTTTTCTTTAAAAAAATACGAATATTCAATCTAGAGTCGAAATGTTGTTGCAATTTCCACGCCTGCGTCTGTTCATTACTGCATTATATACATGTGCGCTTTAAACCGAAAGGAACACTTAGGTATCAAGTGCAGTTCTTACGATATAATATCTACCACTTAGTTGTACAGAAAATGTAATTTCAAGTTTTTGAACAGCGAATTGTCATTAAACAACTTAAATTAAACTAGATATGCAGTGCTTCACGGGAAGTCAGTTTGTAAGTGTTTTTCTCTTGGCGCTGACTTTAAAAGTGTCGGTTGCAACTAGTCAAGATCTTATACTCAAAAGAAATAAAAACTGAAGGTAAATAAACACTAACCCCCAGTAGCATTTCTGCTGCTGACTGTTCCAAG
>JAULCE010221742.1:0-11226 GCA_032359355.1 Macoma nasuta | reverse complement strand
GCGAAGTGTTAAGATATTACTAAGACGCTTTGTAAATACGGCCCCAGGTCTTATATATCACGGAAAGTATGTATACCGAACCCAGCGTTTATGCCCCTTCCAGTGCAGCAACTGCTCAAAGTGAAAGTACACGTCTTGACAGTTTGTCCAAACATAATTCAAGTATCTTTAACACAGACAACTTATGAGAAAAATGTTTCTCTTTCCACAACGTTTTCAAACATTTATAAAAACGTTTATACAGAGTTGGTTCCGGTTCCGTTCCGATTCCGGTTTCAATTAAATTAGCTTTCGTACCGTAATAAATATTCGTCAAAAAAAAACAACAAGGGCCGTATTCACAAAACGTCTAAGTAAAATCTTAAACTTTAGTGAAAAATTCCAAAGCAGATTACTCTTTATTTAAAAAAAATACTTCAATGAAAAATTACATGCTTGTGAAAAACAAGTTTCATTGAACTATAATTGAAAATAAATTGGAAATAAGCTCTTGAGATTTTCACTTAAGTTTAAGATATTACTAAGACGCTTTGTGAATACGGCCCCAGGTCTTATATATTACGGAAGGTATGTATACCGAACCCAGCTTTCATGCCCCTTTGAATGCAGCAACTGCTCAAAATAAAAGTACACGTCTTGACAGTTTGTCCAAACAAAATAAAGCATCTTTAACACAGACAACTTATGAGCAAAATGTTTCTCTTTCCACAACGTTATCAAGCCATTAAAGCATGTGTTATTCATGTTTATTATGTTATTCTTCCGAGAGAAAGTCTATAAAACACATTAAGTAAAGAGTTAATCAATATGAACACACACTCCTGCATTCTAGTTCACCTATTTACCTTTACATTGCACCATGGCCTTGTGACAGGGAATCCCATGGCAATAATAGTCCTATGTTCTTGGTAATAACATTCAGGTGTCAAAAAATTGGGTTAAAGATTTTGCCTTGTCTTCACTAATATCTCGTGAGGAGATCTTATTCAATTTCAGCTGGAGGAGTCTAGCGACAGCCCAACCAGATCCCCCATGGAACGGGGCTTGAATTTGGGGCAAAGATATTGCAGTGGTCAACAATCAAAACTAAACAATATCATACAACTTTTTTGAACCCTTTGATTGGAAATCGTAGGTTGTATCTCACTGTTCAGCCATTAAGATTTACTGATCCGATTTCGTCATCTAAATAAGCCATCTTTTTTCAGCCTCATAAAGCTTCTAAGGTAATTAAGGTCATGGCAGATTTGTTTACGCTTCCTTCCTGGAGTGGACATTAATGGTTTTCACATTATCTCGGTTCGCATTTCTACGCAGTTTGCTATATTCAAGATGCCCGGCGGCTCAGATAATACATTCGAGTCCTTATAATGGACACGTTGATGTCCGAAAACTTAACGTTACAACACAAGCTATTGTCCGTATGTTTGTCGGTCATCGCACGGAAAGTCGTGTAAGTGTAACTACCTTAGAGTACGGAAACTGTTAAAATTGACAGAACGAAGCTAATTGACACTCAGGCGATAATATCACCAAATTTCAGACGAGTCCAGTTCATCAAAACAAGGTTAAAAAGATCAAGTAGACGAGAATTCAGCGGACTATTTTTTTGCCGACAGGATAAGGAATAATTACATCTGGTTTTTAACGTCAAGCTTTTGCAAGTGGTATTCAATGTCCAATTAGTTAGCAAGAGAAACTATTGAATACGAACTGTGAATGAAATGAAAGTGAGAACTAGAAACATTTTGACAATACAAATTCGATTCTGGTTACAATTTAATTATTTGCCGAACTAACATCTACATTTAAAATTGCCGAATATTACATAAATTCTGTAAAATGGAGATCCTTCCCTAAAAGGGATATGTTTTAGATGACATATACAAATTGGCATAGTGCTTAGACCTCTTAAAAGTGCGTTTTTACAGGTTTTGTTGTGCATCACAGGCGCTTTATTAGATAAATTATTCACATACGTCTGTTTCTCTTATCCATACTTTGTCTTATTGCTGGACTATCTATATAACATATGTGTCAAGTTATTGTCTCCCAAGGATGTTGAATAAACGTCTTACGTCACCTTGGCTCTTGGCAAAACCCCTGGGAGCAGTTTTACAACAATTCAAGTGAACTGAACAAGGTTAAATAATTAAATATTTAATAGAATTTCAAGATGCGAACTTCAGCAGAGGGGAACAAGATAAATGCTAATTCGACGTTCTGGCAGTTTGGTAATGCTTATTTATGCGTTGATGCAACAGCTTAGCCCTTATCCCGCCATAGTTATATTCTCATCAAGCTTCGACCCGGATCAGACGCCTAGTAACTCGGCGTCTGATCCGGATCGCAGCTGTTTGACACTCAGGCATTACTTCCACCAACTTTCAAACACATCGAAAAAGTTTAAGAGATAAAGCAGACAATAAGTCAAGCTATTTATTTGACGGCAGGATAAGGGTTGTGCTACTATCATATTAGACTTGCAATTATCGACATTAATTGACATTAAAGATGTTGCATGCATTTTTGCACTCGAATATAGCAGACATCAACTTTCTAAGAATTTCTTATACACTGCCCGACATTTCGTTCTTAGACCGACTCATTATTTATTCCTGAATCCTTTATCTTTGAATATTTTCATATCTAAGAGACAGACATACTACGTGCAATAACTGAATAAAACAATGTTAGAAATAAGTTCCGTTTGGAAACAGCAATACACTATGCGAATCGATGTAGGTTCCCATGGGCGTTCATTCTAGATATTAAACCACTTTTCCATGACACGTATGTACATGCACAGATTAATAATTACAGGTTCATTTCAGTGATGTAAACGTTACACTATTAGAATATTATTATCATTAAGGAAACGCATATGTAAATTCCACTAAGATATTCCTTATTTATAACATACACGTAATGTAGGTAATTATGTCCAAAAGTCCAGTACACTTCAATGTGAAGGTTATATAACACTCTATATTTAAGATCTGACTGATATGATAGAAAGATATAATGTACTCTTTTCAAGATATTCAATTTATAACTACGAGGGAAATGAGTGTAAAACTTTGCTTATAAATAATCGATTTTTATGAATGTTATTTCCCCTTACATGATCCAGTGGCATACAGTAAGCTCGTGCAAAACGTACTGGTCACGTGGTATATGGCATGCAATAAGGTGCGGTTACGATAATTGGTTGTATTTAAGCCTTGAATTACATATATGGTGAATAAAAGCAGAGAGTCTATATAAAAATACAGTGGTTGCTTCATTGTTCGCCGTAGGAAATCAAAGCTTATCTACGTTCAGTGCGTTCGTTAAAGGCATTTTGAGCAACTGACGTTATCAGCGTGAAACAGCAATTGAGGAGAATGGAGGAGTTAGGTCGGGGCCGGTTTCAACAATTCAAAAGAAGATGCTTAAGCTCAGAAAGATTTGCACCCAAGGGATCCTCCGTTTGGCGACTGACCAACAAAAACAAAAGCAGGTTAGAATTACAACGGACCTACTGAGCGTGCATGTAAAATGCGATGAAAGACGATTGTTTGACATCGTGATGGGAAGTGAAATATGGTTGACATTTTGACGTGAAAATATTCAGATGTGGGTGTGATAATTAGAGATATACAAAATATAGCCAATCATTCCAGGTGTGTAATGCACGTTTTATATGTTTTGTTAATGGACGAAAGTGAAATAGTTCCCTAGATTTCTGTCGCAGAGCCAAACCAAGTCTCAGGAAGGGTATTTACTGAAAAACAATCTACCTGTCGTCCTTTACCACTATGTACAGTCTCGTCCACGTACGGGATGACGAGTCTTAAACTTCTCCATGATATCGACCCAGAATACAAGTCAGCATCCTTGTCAGCATCCTTGTGAATGATTATTTACAGACCATCGTACTTCATACTATGCCACATTCCCCATACAGTCCAGACCTGTCACCATGTGACTTTTGGTTTAGGGAATGTATCAAACAGCCATTGGGGTGCTGCGGTTTGAGTTTGAGACCCGCAAAAATATGCGGTGGCATTTACCAATATGCTAGCACTATACCCATCTCGGACTATAAACAATGTCAAATGTATCAAAAAATGTGCCTTTTCAACAGAACGCTATTAACCCTTAGCCTGCTAGTCGCGACTAAGGTGATTAATCAAACAGCTTGGATCAAGCTCAGACGCCGAGTTACTCGGCGTCTGATCTGGATTAAAGCTGTTTGACACTCAGACAATAGGTTCACCAACTTTCAAGAAAATCGGACGATATTGTAAAATAAAGCAGACGACAATTTTTGTAGCAGGCAAAGGGTTAATTATTATATGACATTTTAACCGTATTTAGTTCTCGTTTATCCCACATCCCGCTACACACACAATCGCCTAGGCAATGTTAAACTACTAGAATCCAGTCACTCATCGTCTGAAAAAGATCCAAGGTTTGTTTTTATCTCAATTCCTTTATTTAGCTCTAATCGCGCTACACGCACTTGTCATACAACTACTTGACTCCATTAACCAAACTATCTAGACCCAAGTTCTTTGACAATCAGACAATTCTTTTCCCAAATCTATTTGGAATTTTAAAATTGGAGAAGATACGAGATTGAGACGAAATCACTTTTAGATACTGATCCGACTTTCAACAAACGTCATTTCAACTTTGTATATAAACCTTTAATTTATAGTCACAACACTATAATTTCGAATTCCAGTATAAAAAATTGTTCATTCGAAGCCAACATTCAGTCCAGTGGCTATACAATTTATTGTGAAATTCAAATGTTAAAATTGAACAAGATCTCAGCTCAAACTTTTAAGTGAATGCCTGGTCTGGTCATAAAGCCAATGATGTGCATCGGAACATGCTTAAGGTATAGGTAATGCTTACAAAACACAAACGGAACGCAAATATTATTCAAATTCCGCTTTTGTGTGCATTATTGTATATTTACTATACAATTCAAACAGTTTGAAGACATATTGGATGCCAAGTTTCTTGGCGATGGATCTGGCTCCAGACTGTTTGTTAAGGTTGACATTTCTCAGTCTTAACGTTTTTTAGACTGTAAAATATAGGGCTGCTCCAATTGTTCGCACCAAATACTTTTTGAGGTAAACTGTGGAGTCATATTATAAACACATGGGGTATTTCTCACTCGTATTAACCGTTACTCTGCTGCCAAAATATTTGTCAGTTGACATTCCTGTCCGCTTTTGTTTCTTCGTTACTTACTGGTTAAATGCTAACTATGTGTTTCCTGGCAATCGGGAAGGCAGACTTGACTTATTCAAAAAGCACATCGAAGCGACAACAAACTATTGGTTACCTTCAAAAGTTATGATTATGTTCACATGAGAAATGTTCCCTGACATCTTTATTACTTTTATTATGGCAACATTTGGAAATAGCGAAGACAATCGTTTTGTACTTAAGTGTGTATCCATAGTGCATGCCGTAAATGTTAATAAACTTAACAGCACGAACTATGTCTATAGTTATCAAAACGTCAGACGTCTTACTGTTTTCGAATCGTTTATTGTCGAGATTAATTGACCTGGCAGGACGGACATTCGATTCGGACAATTGCATTTCGGTTTTTGGTCAAATATGTTCGTCGTTTATCATCGGTATAAGTCGGTACGGTATAACAGTTGCAATAAAAATGTACATGTACCTATCCTTTCACATTTTTCTTGGGATTTTCACACGTTGTTTTAGTAGTAGAATGCATTTCTTTACCAACGTTCGCGTTAACCACATACCAATAATTATATATACAAACTGTTTAGAGCCAGACCAGACATCGAATCACTCGGCTTTGGTACACGGCTTCAAACTGTCACTCGTAGAAATATAAACTTCTGAAATACAGGAATATCGTCATTATTTCATTTGAGTTGCATATCGTTTGCAGTAGAGTTTAAACTACATGTATAAAGAATAATATGTCTAAAACTACTTCATTCACGATACCGATTAAATATTATTTATAATTAAACTGCAGCAATTTTAACGTATTTGTTACTCAGCATAACGCCACACGTTAAATACTGATGACCCATAAGTGAGATCAGTCCGGTTATGGAATAAACGTTGAGCGGTTTAGCATATGCTTAGTTGCAAAGCTATTAGGTAATCTTAATTAGCATAGGTTCACATTTCTGTAAAAGTGAAAACACTGTGGCAATTTGTTTCAATGTTTTTTTGCATTGTGCATGGAAAATACGAGTATTGCTACTGTTAGTTCAACAGTGATATCATTAACGTAAATTTCGCGCTTCTAGATATAGTCAAGTGTCCGGAAATAAGGAACGATTTTCGGATCATTCTGTCCACCCTAAAATAATATGAAAACTGATTTTCTGGTATCAAAGGTTAGCTCCGCCCTATTAAGTCAATAAATCTCGTCAATACATTTTGCAAAAAGTAAACGGTAGGAAACTAGTTAAACTGAAAGTGGAATCGGAAACGAACCAAATACGAATCGAAGGGGACTCTAATCAGGATCGCCGTAATCGGGGATATGGCGTATAAACCGGTTCAACACTCTTAAAACACGCATAGTGCGCTTTATAAAGCGCATCCTGTGGTTTCTGACAGTAACGAACCTTTATTCACTTTATTATAACCGGACCGGAGCGAAACCGGTAAAATCGTCAATTTTTTGAGTTCAGTCCTGTGTAGTTCCAATACCCAATTGGTCGCTTAATGCTGGATTGTGCACGAAATGTATGTTTATCTAATGTGAATAAATGTAATGTTAATATAGTGTTAAAATTTATTAAATTGACGTTTCAAACGTTTTTGTTCCGATTTGCTCCTGATTCGGTAACGTTCATTTTAAGTATGGACTGGTTCAACCTTCTCAGCTTTATATACACATTGTTGATAAAGTACGCTTATATAATGTTAAAAACCAACCTTTAAGATCAGTTTAAGCCGAAAGCGAACGATGTTTACGACTCAACACATTTACTCTTTAGAAGCGTATTTTGGTGTATCTGTAAGTGACATTGTGCGAAATGGAGCAATTGCTCGTGACGAGAACATGCTTCATGTTCACGACAATAAAAAAATAACCCGTTTCCTTTGCCCATGTATTCATCATATCCTTGTGGACAGGGCTTAAACGCACTTGGGGTAAAGGGATACGGTATAAACATATATAACACCAAGTCATTGAGATGCCAAACTTATTTTTGAGCAAACGATGTAGATGGACGTTAGCAGTTCAAAGACATCTCATTAGCCAACATTACAAACTTATTTCTTTCAAGCAAACCGTGTATGTAACTTTTCAAAAATGGAATTTGACTCGACTGAATCACAGGAAAACTCAACAACCATAAATTGTTAAATAATTTTTGCAGACAAAAAGAATATTTATTTGATATGAATTATGCAAAGACCATAATTTGAATTTATAGGAAAATAACGTCTCGCTGCCGAAACTTATGACTCTTGATTTTAGCGCCAATAATTAGTGCTTAGTCTGCTGTTCAATTTTTTGTCTGCTAACATTGTTGACTGCTGCTCTCCAATTACAATGTTAAATATATTTCAATATACTTAACATGTGGCGAAACTATGGTATGAGTGTCAAGCAGCTGGGATCAGCTTATCAGGCGCCGAACTTCTCGGCGTCTGATCTAGACCCAAGCTGTTAAAAAATCAGCATGGCATCGACGCAAAATGTGCCGTTTTCTACATAATTATTTCCTTAACGATTTATAAATGATTTATTAAATATTAACTTTCCGCTGCATGTAGCCATCGAGTTTTGAAATTAAGTTTGGTTTAAGATTTGGGTTTCTATGTCGTGACACTTTTCCTTCAACGTATTCGGACAAGCACACAAAAGGTAAACATGTAGAATGTGCGGAATCCTGTTCGGGCCACTTTAAACTTCGCTTGTCGGCAATGCGAAGTCTAAGTAACACGCGATAAATATCGCTAGTCGAGACACACATATACGTGAAATTTAAACTTTTAGGATTTCGCCTATGTTGACTTCGCGAAGTCAAAAGGGCGGTATTTATCGCTAGTCGACATTCGAAGTTTAACACATGCGAAATATTAACTTAAAACTTCGCGTGTCGGTATTCGGACTGCTTCGAACATTTTTTTACTATCCTTACATCGTGCGATAGTTAACGTTTCACCTTGAAAATGACTTTATATGTTTACTGTGAGAAGTAAGACCTTACTTTGATCATATTTAAAAAAAACTGAAATTTGTGTAAACATTATTGTCTGTATTCCATTTACCGTCTATCTTTATACACAAGTCATATTGCAGCGTTGCCAGCTGAAGTTTAAGATCCCAAAGCTACACCATCTCTTGATTTTCACTGACACATTATTGATATCAGACTCGAGGCTTAAGAATGCCTTCCGAAAGGTAGTTTCTTGAAGTTATTCTTTAGTCTCAATTCTGAGGATACGTTGGTTATTTCTAGCCCTTAATTCTAATTACCTAGTAACATGGCGTCTTTTCCGGATCAAAGATGTTTGCAAATATCACCAATCATATATACAGGGGAATGAAGATCCAAGTCCGGGGTAGGAATGAGTGTATCAGCATAAAATGATAAAATCGAGTCATGATAAGCAGGTTAAGGGGCATCTCGGTATAAAAAGCCTTGATCGGGATCAAACACCGAGTAACACGGCGTGAGGTCCGAATTAAATTTTGTTTAAAAGTTGTTTTTTTTCTCAAATAGTACTAGTCATAAACAGGGGAATGTTTGAAGTTAATCCTTAGCCTGCTGTTCACGACTATGGTAATTATTCAATGAGCTTAGATCCAGATCAGACCCCGAGTAACTCGGCCTCTGATCTGGATCAAAGCTGTTTGACACTTAGACAAAAAGTTCAGTAAATTTGAAAAATATCGGACGAAGTTTAAAAATTGAAGCAGACGATAATTTGAGCAGACGACATTTTCGTAGCAGGCTAAGGGTTTATAATAGTCTTGATAAGCGAGATAAGGAGTGACTCAATGTCAAACTGCATTTTCCAGATCAGTAACACTGCTTATTATGTAGCCTTTCGGTTTGCGAATACCGCACCGTTGAGTATTATAGTGTAACGCGCATACGCTATGTTTCGGACATTGTTTGATATTTGGATGGGAAGATAATGTCCGATGCAGTTCGAATACCGACACGTGAAGTTTTAAGTTAATATATCGCATGTATTTAAACTTCGCATGTCGAAAAGTGATAAATATCGCGTGTCGGTTAGACTTCGCATGTACGACACGCAAAGTTTTAAGTTAATATTTCACATGTGTTTAAACTTCGCATGACGACAAGCGAGATCAATAACTCCCCTTTGACTTCGCGAAGTGAACATAGGTAAAATCTTACAGTTTCAATTTCGTATGTATGTATGTCTGAACAAGCGTGTCGCTTAGACTTCGCATGTCCGACAATCGAAGTTTTAAGTTAACATTTCGTTTGCGGTAAAACTTCGCATGTCGACTAGCGATAAATAGCGCCCTCTTCACTTCAAGTCTACATAGGCGAAATCTTAAAATTTTGCATATATGTGTTTCTCGACTAGCGGTATTTATCGCGTGTTACTTAGACTTCGTATGTCCAACAAACGAAGTTTAAAGTGGCCCGAACACGATTCCGTTAGAATGCAATGAACCGTATCCTTCATGTGTGGGATAAGTTTTATCTGAGCCAAAAGAGTCAATCATTAGAGTGTTTTTTAAACTTATTAATTTGACGTTTTTTACCGAGCTGTATGGCCCCGATTTTCCCCGGGACATACCCCACCCGTTATCTCCCGTCCCCCACCACTCGGTTTCTCCCATCTCCCAGTCTGTTTCTACTCGGTTCTGATTCATATTTTAATCATTTAACGTAGTGAGGAAGCTAGTGGTGAAACTACTGAACGAAGGTACATAGACTTAGGGAGGCGTCTTATGAGGGTATGAAATCAAAACACTCTCAAGCAATGGGAGACATGCTATTAAACACCGTTAAAACGATATGAAACGCAAACGAAATACAAATGATATCGCAAAATAAAAAAAATGTTTTATCGTTTTTGAATGTTTACCTTTTCCTCCACATGCTATTTTTTGACTAACCCACAAGGAAATAATCTGATGAAAAGTATGGAAATCCAGACAACAGAAAAATGTAATTTTGAAGTGATATAATTGTAGGAAGGTGCAAACGATCCTTGTTATTCAATAGTTTCAATAGCAATCATTAATAAAGGCACTTCTAGGGAAAATGGGTTGAATGCGGCGTTTGCTCAGGTGTACATACGTGTTATTCTATTTAGACCCTAGACAAATGTGAATTTAGTTGCTTTCTTTCACGATTTGATAATAGTTCATGACTACAATAAATAAAAATTGTAGTATAAATGTACGTTTAGTTTAATACTTTATAGAACAGTGCAGACCCTAATAATATCGAAACCGTCATCGGAACGGTAACGAATCGAATTGGTAGCACTAAGATAGAGGTGGGTGGATTTGTTTCCGTACAAACCGGTTCAAAACTCTTGCAGTCCAAATGAAGCGTTTATAAGCATGTCATGCGTTTAGCAGAGTTTTGAACCACTTTGCACACAAATTAATGTGACGAAAAGAATCTTGCTTTCATCAATCCTGCATGGAAGTCCCTGCAAGCACAATTAGGTTCAATGTTAATGCTAACAACAAAGAAGAAGTCGATGTTAACCGGAAGAAGGGCAGACTTGTTACTTTTTTACCCGGCCGCGTGAATGTCTGCATAACGGAGGTTGACATAATATTTATCAACGCATTTTTATAAAATTATGGGGTATTCATGCAACATAATAAACGGTAAACAGTCTGATAATTTCGACACCTATCTGGCGAATCTGATATTAAACTGTAATCCAAATTGCTTTACATGATCATTTAGGCGGCAGTTTAGGCTTTTTGATAAATAAAAACATGACTATTATTCAAACATGAGTGTAGCAAACGTCGCCCAACTAGCTCAATAGTCATACTTATACTGAACGATCAGTTTGAGTATAACATGTATTAGATCTATAAATCTGACATGCTAAGTGCACAAAATGCTAGCTCTCCTTTCAGTCTTAAACATGGTTTAGGTCAAACTAATTTATGGCAAAAGTAGATAGAAAGGTCTTGCAGGACACACCACATACAACACAAAACAGCCACCCAATCAGCACAGTCACACA
>JAULCE010221631.1:0-11226 GCA_032359355.1 Macoma nasuta | reverse complement strand
ATGCTGAACGCTCTTATCCACCTTATCTACAGCTAATGTTCTGGTTATAATTGTTTAACACAGAGGGTCAAGTTTGATTGGCATGTGCAATATGGTATTTGGTCGCTGGTATATACACGGTAATTTTGCGACAATTGACTAAGGATGTATAGGTACATGCACGTGTACGAAAATGATACTATAATGTGACTGAACTTGTCTACAAGATTCATTATAACTCGTTCGTCCAAGCATCTTGCCACTGGTTCGCGCATTAACCTCTCTGACTCGGACCGGGCCTGGTTTAAGCCCAGCGTCACTGTGTCGGGACAGACAGCTCTTATCTTTTGCTGTTGACTGTTTCATTGTTAACAATCAGAGGCGATTACGCCACAAGTCGGGTTAATCTGAGAAATTCCGAGTGTGATAGCGTAGTGCCAGTGTCATTCTTACTCTTTTAAGCGGGACGCTTATATAGCAGACAATCTGGGGTCAGATCAGACGCCGAGTCAAACATGGCGCTTGAGCCGCTACTCACTATAATATATATATACATATATAAATTAAAATACAGAAAAGCGTGAGCGAAGACTTGAAATTGTATATCAGTGGCCGCCTTAGGAAGATGGTGTCTGATCAGGGCTTCAATGTTTGTCACAATATTTAGCAACATGTATAGAGAGAGACATAAAACTTTTTTTTAAAACCAATTTTCCAATACTACAATGTGTACAAGTAAGACGCAACCTTTGACATTTCGTATAGAAAGAGTTAAGTGGGGCGAAGAATCGTCGTGCCTACTGTAGCCAAGATGACAATCTTATCAGAATCTAGTCACTTCTGGCTCTTTAGAAAGACAAGCCCAGTAGGGTCCTGGACTCATCTACTTGACCAGGGCTTCACCCCGTAAAGGATTAGAGATCCCCAAAACAAATCTATATAGTACCTTCGAATGTATACCAATCTGATAACTGCGCCGTTGAAAAGATCGATCAAAGCTTACAAAATTAAAATGTATAACACCTTGTGGCAACCACGCACATTGATGGGTTCGGCGAAACTTTGATGGATCGAACCCACGGGCTTCGTGAATGGGAGCTGGTCCAGACAGCCCCGTGAACTCAGCACTAGTTACATCTTCGTTAATTATCCAATTAATATCCGCTATTAGGGGCAAATGAATATTCATTGAATCACGACGGGTCACGCTTTTTCTCCGGGTCAAAGACATGATTTTTCACACAGGATGAGATAGGGAGGATGACGGATGGTTTAATGATACATTTTTTTATTGATGGAGCGATGTGTTTCGAGATTGCCAAACACTGCAGACACAGTCATGATGAAATGTGAAATTATCAGTGCAACCACGCGCGTAATTAACGCTTTTATCCGGCCCATGAAACGACTAAACAATAAAATAGGTAGCACAAGGTAGCAAGGACGTAGATGTGCCACCGACACCATAATCGGGATACAAACTGCTTGATCTGAGATTAGATAATTGGTCAGTGAAGGGATAATTTTGATATCAGGCAGACGAAACATTTGAGCAGATGATATGTTTAAAACGAAATACGGTCTAATTCATGCCTGAATTGTAAATAGAGACCTAAAGGGGGACAGAAAACGTGAATATCGTAATGTAGACTAGTGATGATTTAAGAAGACGGTATAAAGACGCTGTTAGAGAATGGTATGGCGGAAAAGAAAAAGAAAGAGAGGAAGAGTGAGATGGGGAGAATAAGGGCAATGTAGAGAAAAGAGTGTGAGACAAAGTCATACTATATAAGAGAGAGAGAGAGAGAGAGAGAGAGAGAGAGAGAGTTATCCTATGGACAACCTACTTTCAAAAAATGTCGCAGGCGACACTTGCTGCAGATCAGGATTTTCTCCACGTACCTAGATTCGCAGCGATGGTATGATATAAACTTGGTAAGTCTACCGGAATTGCCAACTGCTTTTTTGCCGGCTACCTTATGACACCTCTGTAGCAGATGACTTTTGATACCCAAACGAGAAATGGAGCATGTGCTCATAATGAGTAATCGCTCCGTTTTCAACAATGTTTTCTTTAAGACCATTTAAAGTTGATGTTTCCTTTCTCCTATACAATCCACGGTCCTATTTATCAAATACTTTCATTGTGAATTAATCTTAGTACCAAATGGAGTAAAGGGTTAAATCAAATTTTGACATATTTGCTCATTTTTACTATTGAATCCATAAACAATTTGGCGTAGATGCCTGCGCGTGTAAGATGTCTATTGCGATATCGAGATATTGCGATTAGCCTGAGACATTATGGGACATGATGACGTCACTTATAGAAGTTACAGTCGACGATTCTTTATCAGGCATATTTCTTGGTCGGTGTCTTTTAAAATAGGAATGATACAATACATTAAACACACTCGAAGCGGTCTTCGAAAACAAGGAGATATGGTAATAAATTGTTAAGGTTTTGCTCTTTAAATGCATTTGTTGGGTCGTTGTGATGTTTTTTGTTTAAATAAAACCAATATTTCTGATAAATCTTGAAAAACAAAGACACGTGTTGTGAAGATGAAAACAGCGTCTCTACGCTCCTCTATCGTTGGTCGGTCGACCGACATACACGTTGTGGTAGCGTTATCATCTACTTTACATGATTTATAATTACACCCATCAGTAACTTCAAATTTGGTGTCCCTACACCTACATCGAATACCGCCAACTACTTAACCCTGATCATGCTGCTAGTAGTGTCGTCTAATAACTACCTTATTCCCCACGAAGACCTAGCATATAGCGTTAGAATGATCTCGTACAAACGATTATACCGCGCGGTCACTAGATATGTTTGGTGGAGAATTAACGAAATAATTTTCAATAAAATTCCAAAACATGGCCTCTGTCTAGAGACCACAGAAAAAACTTTCCTTTAATATTTACTTTTTACGATTGAGTGCGCCGAACAAACAATTTTGCACTTTTTGTGCCCTCAAAACATCCGTAAGCTAAATATGTTTAAAAAAATAAAAAGTTAAAATGAGAAAACACTTTATCGAGCCACGGGGCGATTAATTTCTTCTGATTTCATATCTCAAGTACGTTTTTGCTCCTTTTTCCGGCAAATTGATTTAACAATATAGTGTACATAAGAATGCATTTTACTTACAACGAAACATGATAAAATGCCTAGCTGGCAAAAACGGTTAACCTACACATAAGATTTTAGATGAGACTTTTGCTGGTATAATCTACCGGTGAATAAGTTAACTTTGGATATTTTGTAAACAGTACAGACATACTTATGTTAAAGAAGGACACATTTGGCATTTTAGAAGTGCAAATAAATATCTTCACAGCGGCATCCGATCAGTGAAATTTGTAATCTTCCTTTGTTGGGTAATGGTATCATATTAATCACTGAGTAAATTGGTTTAGGTCCAAGTTTGGACCCATAGAAGTTTCAGTCGATTGCATATTCTCAAAATACTGATTACCGGTTCTAAATTAGCTTTAAAGCCTTTAATACATATAAACTGAATCTAAATTTAAGGACGTGAGACTGAGTTATATTTTTACAAGTTTTATGCCAATGTTACTTATATACCCGATCCTGGCCGTCATTGAAATATTTCCTTGCATGTATAGTATATTCACATGGGCATATGACCTTCTGGAATAGAACAACTAACTAAAACTTGAAAACTTAAACTTGTTATTTCTTAGAATTTTGAACCGGTTCCTTCGTCATATTTAACCGCAACCGAAACGACAGCAAAACCTGTCAAGAGTCAATGACATAAGTTTCAGTACTGGCAGAGCCTGTTCATGCGTGTAGCATCAAGACTTACAATATAGTGGTAATGATGATGCGATAAACATTCCACTGGCCGCCACATGCGCTGGAATGCGCGTGCGATACATGCTGCACTTTCACGTACTCAGCCAATTTGCAACGTGCACTAAGGTGCATGTTTTATAACATGATCTCACAAAGGTTTAATTCTACCATTACATGTATCATGCAGTGAAAACTCTTTGTATCTCAAAATTGAAAATACTTATTAGTGCCCCATTATTTACCAAGTCAGTAATACCTATTAAGCAAAATATCAGGACAACATATTTGCCAACTAAGTTTATAATTTTGAAACGATGTGGAATTAAAATACAGAGTAATCTCATCCGGGTCTCGGCTGCTTGCAAAAATAAAGACGTGTTTTTACGCAGATGACTATAACGTTTGGTGAGAGTTTTGGTTTATCCGTTCGATGTTCAGGTATGGTTTGCTCGCTTAACCCTTAACCCCATAAAAGCACCTTTTGACGACCCATGTAGCAGATTACTTTTGAAAACATTGAGGGAAATGGAACGTTTGCTAAAAAAGCAATTATCCATTTTCTATTATATGTTCAAAACCATTCAAAGATTGCATTTTCCTTTTTCTACTAGATAGCATTGGTGTTCATAAAATTTCTTCTTTCCGGATAAATGAGGACGCAGACATGTGACTTGTGTCTTGATACAATGCCCATAAATGTTATGCCAACATCGTAAACCCTGACAAGGTAAGGGTGTCGACTTTTAGATTCTGACATCGTTCAACGGTGTATACGAATACATTTAATAAATGCAAAACACTTCCACATTAAGTGGCATGACTAACACATATTAAGCACTTGTGGTGTAAAGCCCCATTCTCACTGTCCCGGTTCTGGTCCCGGTATCTCAGATGAAAAATAGCCAATACCGGGATGAACCCGGACAATTTGGGCAGAAAAATTCATTGCATTCTCACATTCCCGTTTTGCGCCCGGCACGTCCCGGATCATAAGCCGTGCTACGTGCTTGGAGTACTCCCGACCACACCCGGACTATCACAATATAATCACGGAAGAGAACGGACCTGTACCAGCAATACCGGCAGTGTGGCGAATATGCCTGGATCACCCCCGGTTCATGATTTTCTCCCGTGTATCCTGTGTATTAAACATTTTAAAATACCGGACGGTCTGTCGGATCGAGCCGGTACAGCACCGTTCATTAAGGATCAACCCGGACTTCTACGCTTAGATATGCCTTGTAATATAATGTAGAAGATAGACACGTAGCGTACTGTACAATAGAAGTGTGTTATATTCAGTGTCTGTTTTGCTATTAAAAATTACAATGAATACCGAATACCTAAAGAAGTTAAAGGAGTATCTCAAGCAAAACGAAAGTCCCCTACCGGGGCAGCACAACAAAAAGTCTGAGAATGTTTGAGCCCAAACTGTGACATTGAGATTAAGAGAAGGTTGCTGTGCATGCCATACCGTCATGCTATGGTATATATTTGTGTTTAGTAATATCAAAATTCAAGCAAACATATGGAAGACACAGCCCGGACACGACATAATATCCTGAGCCCAAACTGTGCCCTTGATCTTTGGAATATGTGGCTGGGTGATGTGCATGACCCACCATCTTACTATGGAAAATAATTGTGTGAGGTAATATCAAAATCCATTAAAACACGAGGAAGATATAGCCCGGACAATAAATGGTGGTAAAAACGTTTGAGCCCAAACTGTGACATTGATTATGTAAGTAGGTTGCTGTGTGATGTACATGATACAGCATCTTGCTATGGAGAATAATTGTGTAAAGTAATATCAAAATCCAATCAAGCATGTGGAAGATACAGCCCGGACACAAAATTGTGATACAAATAACTGAGCTCAAAATGTGACCTTGACCTTGACAGTAGGAGGCTGGGTAATGTGCATGGCACATCATCTTGATATGGAGAATAGTTGGGTGATGTAATATCAAAATCCAATCAAGCATGTGGAAGAATCAGCTCGGACACGATTTTGTGATTCAAATGTTTGAGTCTGAAATGTGACCATGATCTTTGGCGTAGATGGCTGGTTGATATCCATGACACATCATCTTACTATGGAGAATAGTAAAAAGAAATCCAGTCGGACATTTTATCAAAATGTTTGAACCAAACAGATGAAATTGACCTTGGTCATTAACACATCATCTTACTATGGAGGACAATTGTGTGGAGTAATATCAAAATCCAATCAAGCATGTTGAAGATACAGCCCGGCCAAGAAATCTGGACGGACAGGGACGGACGGACGAAATGACGGACATTCGGAAAGTCATACAGAAGGACTGAGGGAATCGAGCAAACCTATAGTTCCCGTGTCATTACATGGTAGGGGAATAATAATAAAATGGATTGGAACCACATCCACCGCCGAGTTATTCGGCTTCTGTTCTGGATCCAATCCTTTTGCACGGGCAGTATTACAACATATCCCGCCCAGCGAGATGCGAGTAAAACGTTTATCCATGTGCAGTGAGAACACTTTTTCATCCTCCAGCAAAGAACGTGTGAAAGCCGATGTGTGATATGCAACTTTGAGATATTACAGTGTACATTCACACCAGCCGCGTTACCGAGGTCTCATCAGGGTATACAATGTGTGCAACTCATCCGAAACACATGTTTTCCCCACCACCAGCTCATTCAATTTATGTCATGATTTAGGTATCCACTGTTTGAAACGCCATTAGGTTGGAACTCGTAGAATGGCATTTATGTTATACCATGGTGAAGAATCAGTTAAGGTCTTGAAGTCACCAACGCATTCTCAAACTTGAGACTAGAGAATGACTCCCAACTTCTTCCAGAACTGGGAGTCCTTCTCATATATGGAGTCTGAGAATCTGTGAATCTAAGCCCATATGTGCAGTCACCGTGACTGGCATTCTTACATGATAATAGCTCTGTACCAACCTCAAATACGCAGGACTATACTCAAACGTGTACAAATGTAACCGACGTCAACTAGCAACCAGTGACGTCGTTAAGTAAACAATGACGTCAAAACGTCAACCGTTGTTCATTGCGGAATAAACAACGGTAGAGTTGTTCTTTGTTTATAGTGGCAACGTCACGTATCATGTTAGAATTACGTGTAGACACTGAATTAAATTGACCAGTGTAAACTCCCGGTGTTGTGAATTGTGTCTCATCTGGTTTGACAATTCTTACATTAACCCTTCGGATAATCAATTATAAAAATATGAAAACAGATGAAAAAATGATAAGTCTCTAACAGATAATATTTACAAAAAATATTATCAAATCTGATAATGATTTTGCAGCTCAACATAAATTCCGGATCTTATGAATACCTGGGTTGTTCGGTTATGGTAAACTATTTCACACTTTCAAGACCAATATTAACCTTTGTTCTGTCCAAAAGTGTCGCCTGCTTAAGTCAAATAGCTTGGACCCTGATCAGACGCAGAGCAACTCGTCGTCAGATTTGGATCTAATCTATTTGCAAGCATCACAGCGGTCACTGTTTGTGCTGTTTAGTGGTCACAAATTAGTTAATAAGATAAATTGATGAATAGAACATGTGTTAAAATCTGATTTTAAATCTAAAGTAACAAAAAAAAACCAACTTAATATCAACGTTCGTATATATTTCACCAGTCATCACCGATTTCCTATAAACATTCGAATTTCGACGTGTAGAACAAAACGCAGACAGAGCAGACCCGAAGACGAAATCACAGAACACGACAAGAACATTAAATAATTTCACTTGACCTCATTATATATTATAATATTGTTGAGCGTTTTCTACACTAATGTAAGAAAAGGCTGCCCCAAAACCTTAAGTTTTCTTACACCACCCCGCCGGTTATATTAATAATAAACAATTTATTTCATGAAGGGAGCACATAAGACATATACAGCAAAATTGAGCAAAACCCCCATCATGATTGTCCATATCATATTATTTTCTATTAGCCTGCATGTTCCAGTCTTTGCATCTCTTACTGACAGTGTAAATGAGAAGTGGGCGGACTCAACTTATGATGTCATTAACCAATAAAAGTTAATACTCAGTCATCGTCTATTTGCTTATTTTATTGCATATTAAGATCAGAATTCAAAGTCATTTGTCACAAATGTCATATTGAACAATACAAAAACAACGACAAGTGGACATACCTATTTGAATAAAAAAAAGTTGTAAACGGAAGGATAGAAGAACGACGATAGAAACGGAATGATAGTCATTACTAAACAAACTTTGATACCTAAGTCAAAAATCTCAGACAGACACATTCACGTTTTAAACAATACAGACATATTCACGTTTTAAACAATACAGACATATTTTAGTTGCAATATTGAAAGTATGGCGCCTCATCATGCTGTAATCTGTTTGGAATGGTAGAAGATAAAATACTGATGATTCTGATGGTGAGAACAGTTGAAGCTCTGATCAGACGCTGCGTAGCAGACGTGGCGGCCAATCTCGGTCTACACTGTCGGCGGCGTAAGGCCGGGAGTCGTACAGCGACGCCCATAACGGCCCAGCGAACCGCTGTACACAAATTTATAACAGCGTAGATCTATACATTAAGATACTCGGCCTGGTGCGCATCAATGACGTCCACAAAACTTGCCACACATCAGTCTCGGTCTTTACTGCTTACAATATATAAACTTGGTTATAGGTGTTAAATATCTAACACTATCATCTGATCATTGCAGAGACGTGAACTATGTTTTATTATAAAAAAAGGTTGTCTATAAAAGAAAGTGGATGAAACGATGACGATAAAAAGTGAGATCGAATGTGAGTCGGCGGTCTACACGAATCTTTACAGTATTAATTTTGTTTCCAAATTACGTTTGATTACCCCCAAAGGGTGTCTTTACTGGATACATTGTTGAACACTCATACAAATTAACCCTTTCGGCGCCGACGTAAATGGATTCACTAGAGCTGTAATATGTTTGCCAATGTTAGGACAGACAAATGAGTAAACTTTCGGAATTCAGCTTTCTCTATAATTTGAGGTGTTATGTTTGAGTTTTGATACAGTTGACAGTGATAAGGTTAAATACTACTAGCGATCAATGTAGAACTTTATCAGTCGCCGCATTGAAAACGCGGTGGTTAATCTTAGTCTACCCTATTTGAAGATGACGAAGATAATTGTTCTCGTTTTTGAGAAATAATAAAAAGAAAACCACGTACCTGTGTAAGTTTTTCCTGGTGTGTATTTCCCAGGGGCGGGCAGTCCTTTCAGGATTATGTTATATCCACTGTCCCCTGGGGTTCGGGTGGCGGTCGTGTGTATGGGCACCCGGTCACAGGCGCTTAGCCGCCCCGAAACCCCACTAACATGAACCCCTATAAGCAGGAAAGGAAGCAGCAAGTTAAATGCTACCCCCTCCATATCGAAATAATCTCAGTCACTATTTAACAGCAACAGTAAAATATCCAAAAGTATTATATAAAATCCACACACGAATTGAACATGAATATCGAAATATTGAATTAGAAACCACAGGTATTATATCTACGACATGGTTAATTTTATCTAAGCTAATCCGTTGTCACATTACGCCGATACACCACTTTGATGCACTTTATTTAACATACACACACACACCTGAAGGCCTCGCTAGTCTGTTTCGATACTGTATAGTTGAGAGTCGATAGCTTTCACCTACAAGTAAAAACTACAACCGATGTCACGAGACCGCGCTGATTGGCTGCCGCACGAGTTACAAAGTCCCGCCCATCAGTGACGTCTCGTGAAAATATGTTTTACTTGAAGTGGTTTACATATTTTGTAACATGCTATAAATATTTCTTAGTAGCATGGCGGTTGTTATAATACACAACCATTAGGTTTAAAAAGCTACCTCCGACGGTAAACATACAATTATTTAATCCTTATCATGCTGAAATAATTGTCGGCTGCTGAAATGTCGTCTGCTAGATTTTTAAAACTTGTTATTTTGCTTCAAACTTGAAAGAAAACTATTGTCTGAGTGTAAAAGAGCTTGGATTCGGATCAGACGCACACTTATTTTTCCAAATTAACTATAACTATGGTTCCGATTAGCATGATCTGGGGTTATACCACATATAATTATCTAAATTAACCGAACTTTGGATTTTAAACCTAGTCAATGCATATATAGTTCCTATATCACGTGATTTGCTTATTTACACTAGGTTGTTTAAAGTGTACTGAAATAGCTCCATTACCGTAACCAAGTACACATTTATTCACGATATTTGTTCAAACAGATTTAAAGTTATCAAATGGAAGTTCTAATTTTTTTAGCCAACAGTAAACTCTAGATTGGTTTGTGAGATAGAAAGAATCAGTTACTTTAAACACAGTCTGGTCAATTTACAATGTAAGGAATGGTACTTATTTCCAAGCTTATGCGTCACCGACAACTAATAATCCATGTCAACAGTTTGGAGCCATTCAGCCAACGAGTAACTCGGCGTATGATACGCTAAATACACCACATGATGCTGTTAAACCACACTGCGCGGTTTATATAGCGCACCGTGAGGATGTTGATAGTTTGATCGGCGTACACTACCATATACATATAGGCTATATAGGCACCAGGTAAATATTGGTATTATTGGAACCGAGTGATATGTACTCAATTAACTATTAAGATTTTTTAAAGATATGAAATATGAATACAAGATACATACGTGTGGTTTTGATTTTGATTGCGGAAGGCCTGTCAAGTGGTTTATTTGTTCGAAATTTAATTTGTGCCACCCTGGTTGGATAAACTAACGTAACGGCTAAGCGACATAAATCACCATTGTAAGCAAGGTATTCCCAGATCCGACGCCGCTTTTCGAAGGGGTGGATGCTCAGGGCTTCACAGTTTTTAAAATAAATGTACTTAGAAAATTTGAGTACCAATATTTTATTCGTTTGACATTGTTATTGATTTAAATAGTTCATATCAGGGACGTCGCAGATGACATGTTAAATTTGGCACCGAAAGGCTTAACGTTCAGAGATTGGTGCTAAATTCTTGTCTGTTTACTCTGCCATCTGCTTTTGTCTTTTAAGCATACGATGATATTAGAGAGTTGGGTTAATAATGCATATACGCTTAGTTACTCTAGGTCGAATGATTTCCTAATAGTATCACGAAACGGAACTAACATGATTCTTGTCAAAGGCTACAGTGCAGACACTAATTATATTGAAAACCGGAATCGGAATCGAATCATAACCAAATCGAATCGGTATAACCGTTTTCGTAGCGCTTGTATGGTGTGTGCGCTTATAAAACTAAAAAAAAATATAGAGATATTAGGCCAGGGCCCAGTGTAAAGAGTTCAAGTTACCCCCATGTTTAAGTTACCCCCGGCAATTTGAAATCGATTT
>JAULCE010221520.1:0-11226 GCA_032359355.1 Macoma nasuta | reverse complement strand
AATAATATATCTATGAAGTTTCAAGTCTGTAGTACAAACGCTTTTAGAGTTATGCGAGACACAAACTTTTCGGGATGTACGGATGGACGGACGGACAAAGGTAAATCTATATGCCCCCCATCTTTTAGTGGTTGGGGCATAAAAAATGAACAAAGATAAATAGAGAAACTTTTGATTTTCCAAAACACGTATTCATAGGACTGAAAACTGAAGTAAAGTCCATGATCAGATGCCACCTTATTTCTTGCAATGAACTGCACTTCTTGCAATAGCTTGTTTATACCAAATGGTACACCAGCTGTTAGGTTTCTCTGATTCTATCGAAATGTAAGAAGCTAGGAATCATTCTTGAGCCTTTCATTAGTCCGAGTAAGTGGCGGAAAATTCAAACCCAGAAATAGTTATGGTACCTTTTCATTTATGATAAAACTCTATAATGAATTTTGATCAGCAACCATAATGATAGGGTATTAATTTAATGGCGTCTACCTTATTATTTTCGGAAACATAAAATATAGATATATCCACAACCATTCATACAACATGCCAGTAATGAAGCTGAGCTTACAGAGTTTTCCCAGTTTTAGCTACGGTCTTGAGGTATTCTTCCAACACAGGAGGTATATCTGTTGATGGCTTTTTCTCAAATACTGAAAAACATACATAAGGATAAGATTAACACCAGGATATCAATTCACGTACATCTATCAATTGTAAACTTTTTTAAGCAATCCTTTCAACACTGAAAGTTGTCTAGCTGAAAATCTTGTTTCATTCTGAACTTGACATTTAACTATTAACCTGCAATACATGGTCAGACCTGTATTAAACGGCAAGCAAAAAAACCCAGACAGTTGTGGTCGGCAACGCTCATCTTGTTTTGGAGGGGCATAACAAAATGATTTTTAAAGCCAGAGTAATGTGATTTGGCATAGGCATGTGTATTGTTCCTAGGAACATGTGTACCAAGTTTCAATTGAATATGTTGAATGGTTTTTGAGAAATGAGGCAATGTTAAAGTTTTGTGATATTGTTAACCAGTCTGGATCAAAATTATTTAAATCAAATGCTTAGTAGTAACTCAGCATCTGATCCAGATCCAAGCTGGTTGACACATGACAACAATTCTACCAAATAGCAAGCCATTTAGACAAAATAAAAGAATAAACTTTTATTATGAAGTAGGAAAAATAGGATATTATAGAAATTTATGCCGTGTGACAAAATAAAAGACAGGGCGCCCAGAGATTGGGGCAGGGTGTAGCGCCCTTCTAGGACCGAGGCTATTCGTATGGCAGCCGTGCGAATAGGGGTAATTATTCGCACGGCCGCAGTGTCTCTAGTCTATTGGGGGCACAACTGATGAGTTCCTAACAGACTAGACATACATTTTATTTAATTGTATGTTTTAATATACAAAATTAAAACCTCAAAGAATATTTTGTTCCGGCAAAATTCGCATGACCGTCGAGTACTTAATGTATTAGGGACTGTTACAGGGGCGTAGCATGCTGTAGACCGCAGTCTACTCATTGTTTAGATAAATACGCACATAGAATATTTCAGAATGTAATAGTTTGATCAAAATGACCTTAGAGGTGTTAAAAAACAATTAAAACAGAGAGATTCAATCATTTTGTTAGGGCATGAAAGTTGTTTGAATGGGCAGTTAAGGTATAAAGATAATAGTTTTTGACTCCATAAGTATTTACCTAGATCTTGAGTTGACACATTTTGTTTTATTTGAATACAATTAATAAAAATATAAAAAAAAAGTGCATGAGGAGTTGTCAATTAAAACTATATCAAGGCATAACATTGCCAACATTAAGTTAACGTGTATTTTGCTCACGTGATAGTTATACATGCATGTCAATATCTTTGTTTTTCCCGCAGCAACTTTTCAAAAAAACAATTTATATGCATTAATTGCTGGAAACGCATAAAAAGATTAAGATGACCTAAATAAGAATACGCCAGGAGTGGGAATTGATCTGGGGTCGCCAGGGTGATAAGTGAGCGATAGACCCTCTCGCTATGGCCGTCATTTTATCAGTCGATGCCATGTTATCGTTCTAATTGGGTGAGGGGAAATGCCGGGTTTGTGGACTCGGGATTAAATTACAGTCACCAATTTCATAACTTCTGAATTTAGTACCCATCATTTCAGCAAATGTACAGCGCATGTTATTTACGTGTTGATATTAGATACTGGATGCGACATGAATAACTATGCTGTGTACCTTGTCTGTTAGGTTAACTGTTGTCGTGCGAATAAGTTGGAATAACAGATTCTTATTCGCATGGCCACCGTGCGAATAAGAAACCCTATTCGCAATGCCGCTGTGCGAATACGGTATTCATTCCCCCCATCCAGAAGGGCCTAACTGAAGCACTGTAAAGCTATATGTACCATTTACACACACTTATCTGGAGCCCTGTAGTATTGGACCTTTTAGGGCTTTGAATTAATGCCCTGAAGCATGGGTTAGAATTAGGATAGTCAATTCCAATTGAACACAGGTGTCGAGTAAGCGCGTTCGACGGTAAGCTGTTTGGAATTCAAAATAAATTTCTTTGCTGTGTATTATGATATATACTGCGTTTTCTGTGGTGTATGTTCTTAGTTTTTTCCAGTGATACTTTTCTGTTGATTATGTACAATGCTGAAACAATACATGTGAAAAAGCTCGTGTGGAACACAATGACTACAGACAGAAATGTGGTTCATGTTAAAATTCTAGACGTTTATCTTCTTCGACACCTCACAAGAATATTCAATATACAGGTATTTTGTCATATGTGACAACTTACAAGTTAAAATATCGTGAATTTCCTCCTGGTTCTCCATTGTTTACTTCTGTTTAGCGAGTGTCGAGGTCGTCCTAGTTGTAATGGCGGCACGGAAGTGACGTAGGGAGCAGACGGTGCCACAGTGCCGTTTTTGGTATCAAGATTTAACGTCCTTTCTTGCAAAATTATTGGTATGAACTGAAAGTGTACACTATTTTTCATTTCACATATAACCCAACCCCAGATTTTCGAATTGTTTAACGTCACATTACATTTTCTTTATTCCCAACCTGTTCAACTTGGACTACCCATTTTACTAGTGAGCTCGTCCATGCGGTGCTTGATAAAATAAATCTCGTGCAATTTTTGGGCGGGAGGAAAACGCCGGGATCATGGTCCCGGGACTCTGCATATTGCGCGGGATACCAATTGATCTACCTCGTTTTCTCAATTGATGTTTAACTGTATGTCTGAACTTACAAAACAAGACATTTACTAAAGTTTGTAATTGTGTACGTCCCTTTTAAGATGGATCTAAACTATTAGATCTACCTACGGATTAATATAAGGAGATGTGTAATAATTATCAAGTAGGAAATTGGCTGCTAAACATATTTTAATAACAATCAAACTTATTAGATCTGTTGTTCAAAAATGTCCGTTTTTGTTCACGATTAACTTTTGTTCCTGTGTAAAACACGAATTGGGCCTACTGAAGTCCTTTAACCCGTTCACTGCCCTACCCCGAGTTTAGTTACATACGCAAACAGCTTGGATCTGAATGAGACGCCGAGGAACTCGGCGTCTCATTCGGATCCAAGCTGTTTGACACTCGACCAAAGGTTTTACCAAAGGTCGAGGGAGTGTTATGGCTAAAACGAAAGAAGACAAAATATTTGCGCATGTGCAAAACCTTACTGTCAGTGAAGAGGTTAAGATCATATGAGCTAGCGGTTAAACGAGAAATAAAAGCTTTTCTCTCATTGAGTTACCAAACTATTTTTCGGGATGTCGTATCCTTCAAAGTTCAGGTCTGACTTGCAGAGATGAAGAAGAAGTCCAGGTGACACCGGAATCAGCCGGTACGTTTCCAAGGCAACGGCCTCGATGAATGGACAATTCGCCTTGTCGTCCAGAGTTGGCAGCCTGTCTCGTCCGATGAACCGGTCTATCTCACTCTGTATCTTGGCCTGATACTCCGGATGGTTTATCAGAATCAGAAACGTCGAACTCAGGTGAGACAGGGTGGTCATCACACCTTAAATCATGATCGTACACCTCTACGTTTGTAGTTTACCTTGATTATAGCAATTAATCGTATAGTATAAAATATTCGACATTTCTCCCGTGTAATTGAAACAAGGGGCGCTAATGATTTTATTTAAAACAATGGTTTTCCTCGACTTAAACAGAGGATAGAAAATTAACAATAAGACCAATACCTTCCACGGCCAATTCTTGTGTTCCGATTTGCCTATAGGCGATGAAGAGGGAAATGCCCATGAAATTATATTTTAACTCCTTTTAACTCTTTCGGCACCAGATTTAAAATTGTCGGTTGGGACTCTTTTCAAATAAAATATTTTAGCGGATAAAATCACAGAGACGATTAAATATTTGTTGTATATTCCGAAACTGTTAATACGGGACTTAGATTTGTTGCAAAATAGTGAAGTCCCAGATCAGACGCCGCATTTAGGCGACTGCGGCGGTGAAAGAGTTAATGATGTTTTCAAATGCCGCCTTCGAAAGACGTAAGCTTAGTTTAATAAAGGCAGAGACATCAGAATTCAATACCTTTTCGGTAACCAAAATTATAGCAGAGGTCATTTTTTTTTAGTCAGAGTTCAATTATTTTTGCTTGCTGCTAAAAATTAGTTATTTGCGAAAAGCAGTCAACATTGTTTTACCTGCTTCAATAGTCTCAATTACTGTACAGATAATTCGTTCGTCACTGAACACACAGTCATCGCCGCTGCCCTTTGGGTCCTCTAACTGTTCTCTTATCATGTAGTCAACGATGCCTCTGATCACCCCTGGCGTGTAGGTAGCCTGATGAACAGATACAAAAACAAGGCAAACCGGCAGCACATATCTAATATCAAGTAAAGCATTAATATTAAAGTTATAACTTTTAACTTACAAGAAAATTTAAATGCAAATCAGACGACACACTAAAGACATGACTTAACACGTTTTACATGTGGTATTTGTTTTTTTGAGCGGCTCATATCCAAGGTATTTAATTAGAATAATATTGAAGACCTGAGATGCGTAATAATTTCAAAAGATAGTAATACTATCTTCATTTGAGTTTTCAAAAAAGTAGTGCTTAGAGATACACATTTAAATATTGGTCCAAAAGAGGTAAAAATGTATTTCCGTTTCTTCAATATTTGGTGCATTTTGGCATTACTCTCTTTGCTTAAGGTTTTGTGTGTGAATTAAATAGATACTGAAGGGTTTGTTGTCGATGCTGATATTTATTTAGCTTCCGCCATCTTGAACTGGTATGTTTAACCAAACTTTGTTCATGAAAATTACAATATGACTAAATCGTAACTAATTATATTAACTTTAGTGTAACTATATTGCGTGTCAACTGTCAACTTCAGTTTGACGTAGATGTAAGACGTATAGTATAAAACAGTGGCGGATCTAGGATTTTTAGTTAGAGGGTGCGTGCTCTTTTAGCTAGAGGGGGGATAAGTTCTGAAACTGGTGTCTACCTCTCACCGATTGAGTACACTGAGTAATAAACTGTAGATGTATTAAATTACCGACTGTCATTATCGTATAGGGTTAACTAAGTTAAAACTAGGTTCGCCATTTCTCAACTTATATTTTCGCCATCTTACATATACACATAATAAACAAGTTAAACCGACGTCGATGACGTCAATAACGTTAACGCGTTAGTCAACGTGACGTAACGCTCCAAATATACGTAACACTTGGGCCCGCAAAACGGATAAAGTTTCACTATTGGCCGATTCGTTATAAGTCTAGACAGGGTTTTTAATTCAGCTGCGCGAATAAGCCCATCGTTGCCTGTAATTAATTTAGTCACAAGCCCTAGTTTCCACTGTACGCGAGGATAATTGTCTTGTACGTGAACAACGTCTACGATCTTAATCTGTTGGTTGTTTTTTTCCGGAGACTTTATGAAATTCACGTAAACGCGTGAGATACTGTCTTCCAACGCTGTTGGAAGTCTTGTAAGAGTGTCAGTTTTCGCGATTACAGTTTATTTGCTGATTGTCTGTCCAGAACGTTGGCTGTCTCCCGAAGAATACCGGTGGCGTTGATTCGTCTACCATGCAGTAAATGGGATGGCGTCAGTAGATCAGGGTTTCGGATGTCTGCCGATGTATACGTCAAAGGCCGGTCGTTGATCACGCTCTCTACCTCACACATAATCGTCCTCAGTACCTCTTCCCCAACCAAAGCTTTCCCGAGTACTTTCGTCAACGTTGATTTCGTAAATCCGATAAGCCTTTCCAACCAGCCGCCATACCGCGGTGCTGCTTTAGGACTGAACTTCCAGTCAATGTCAAGGCCGAGTTGTGTCGGAATTTCTCTTGAGGCAGATACAAATGTCGCAGCATTGTTAATGGCTGATGCTGTTCTGTCTTGATAATCTGATCATGTCTGTATTTGCCTTCCATCGCGATCCAAGCATTTTCGTTCCCTTGTCTGTATCCAATACGGCTGCTTGGTTGAGACCACTACACTTTGACATCCATGATCGCAAGTTGAAACTTGCTTCTGATAAGAGTACTCTTGTGGCGTGAAATTACTTGACAGCTTCCTTTTTCATGTCCACACTTGAAAACACGTTGTCGACAAATAGTTCCTTTTCAAACTGTTGTGAACTTTCTGTTGACGACTGTCGTAAATGTTTCAACAATACTGCATTCAGTATGAATGGTGAACACGTTGCACCGAATAAAACAACTTTGAAACGATATTTTACTAACTCACTCTGTGGATCTGCAGCGTCACTTAGCTAGAAAAATCTGGTCACATCTCTATCCTCTTCCACAAGACCTACATGCAGAAATGCTTTTTCAATGTCAGTAGTGATTGCGTATTTCTTGAATCGAAAATTGATTAGAATGTCTGTTAATTTGTTTAACACCCGACAGACAGTCATTCAAACTTGACGACTCAGCATTTTGCCGACAGCTGCAGTCATAAACTATACGAATGGGTGTGGTTGATGAGTCTTTCTTAACCGGGTGGTGTGGTATGTAATGAACTTTCCCAGCTGGGCGTTGTTCCTCTTTCACCTTTTCTATAAACCCTCTCTCTTCTTGGTCTGCAATAATGCCACTATACAGTGCAAGCATTTTCGGGTCCTTTGCCAGTCTGTTTACTACATTCCGAGTTCTCTTTCTAGCAATCATAAAATTTGTAGGCAGCTCGGGGTGATCATCTTTCCATGGTAAAGTCGCGATGTAACCTTTGTTTTCAAATCTGACACATTTTTCTTGGAAGAGTTCAAGTGTTTCATTATCATTTTGTGTTTCTTTCTCTGCACTCTCTGTACCCATCGATTCAATTTCCCAGAATTTCTGTATATTTATTTCATCACTCTTGTGCGAAAGCATAACATTCATCATCGACATTGTTGTTTGTGAGCTCCTAGGTTCAGGCAGCGGCCCGACAGTAAATATCCTAGCTTTGACTGAACCGCTGTCGGTCCTTCTCCTCATAAAATGTGATCTCCGACTATATCCCAGTAGTAGTCTGATCCGATCAAGAACTCGATCTAAAATTCGTCATTTTCTGAGGGTAGATGAGCTAGTCTTAGTCCAGACAAATACCTTAAATTAGTCACTTTGCTTGCATGCGTTTTCAATGGAATGGCAATTTCAGGCACAATCATTACATTTTCTGGTAAAATATCTCCGTTTAAAGTTTCCAGTCGTGCGTTCAGTTGTGAAAACCGTTTTCCGCTATCCGTTTTCCGTTCGCAAACTGGCAACTGAACGGATGGATAAAGCTAACGCTTTCAAAATGGCGGCGCCGGTAAGAATACGGGGGCCGCCATATTGAAACAGTAGACTTTAATACCCTAGTAACAAGACCGGTGGGTAAGGGCACTTATGTTGGGTCCTTATTAATAAAGTAGTGCTCGTAACCGATAGATATATCTTAAATATAATGTGCAAGCTGTACTGCATGATAAGCTACGTGTGTTTTAAAGGAAATAAATGTGTACAACCATAGAGGTACACGGAGTCTATATGTACCTCCATGATACAACATGTGGGTAGACTTCGCTTGGCCGTGAATCTTACTCTGTAATTTTCCATATTTAAAATACTGAAATAAGTCATAGGAAATGTATATTTCGGTATGTTTTTTACAGTTTTATTAACTACTAACCTTCATGTGTACCATATCCAACATTATAAATGCATTAAAATTAATTGAAATTCATCCCTGATGATAACACGACTTAGCGCGTTACTTCACACATTGGACAGTAACACACACTAGACTTATGTCAAACAATCATCTTGTTAATTGTGTATATCTACACCTCGAGGCGCTTTGTGGGCCCAGATAATTAGAGATGGCTTATTTGCAACAGTAGACTTAAATATCTTTATTTCTTTAGATTATGAAAACATAAAACATTGTAGACTCTTAATCAGAGTATCTTTTCGAAGGTTATCCAATCCGGAACTACATTGTTTGTAAGTGTATGCAACATAACTTCAACATAATCCTAGGAAAACCTCTTTAAACATTTAATTTAACGTAATGAAATTTTCTCTGAAGCCTTGTTACTTGTCTGACAGTTGTTTATATTGCGCTTAAAAGTACTTATTATTTGTTTTCTCTAAATCGCTCTCGTCTTTAAAACTGTCATTTATTATGAGTATATTTACAGGCAAAACATCCACGTGAAGAAAATATTATGAATGCAAATCATGAGATGCCTCGTTACAATTTGTATTTTTTGTATATGTTATATGTCTTATATAGTCATGTATACATGAACTGAGAATGAACAAATAAAATTGTAAACTGAATAATTTACAGTTTGCATCACGTCAGGCAAGGGACCGAAATTTATTGCACTACGTTCAAGGGAATTTTGACCACATTTTGTTGTTGTTGTTTTTTTGCTTATTTTTGAAGGCACGCATGAAAATAAATATGATATCACAAAAAGTCTACACGGAGGAAGACATAGAGGTACAAACATACAGAGAGGAAGACAGATGAAGTAAGAATATGGATAAAGAATGACATACATAATACAGACAAACGGTCTTCGAGGAATTCGGACAGGGTGGCATACAGCTAGAAAGACCGGACATAGAGAAAAACGGACAGGGTGGCATACAGAGAGAAAGAAAGACATATAGAAAGAAAAACATAGAGATAAACAGACAGATGAAATACATATACATAGAAGAAGACAGGGTAGAAGAGACATACATAGAGCAAATCAGACAGACAGACAGACATACAGAAAGAAGGTATGACAGAAAGCGATGAAAACACGACATAGAGAAAGGCAAACATACATAGAAGAATGCTGGATGACAGACGGTCAGTAAGAGATGATGGTAGACAGACATATAAGAAGATAGAGAGAAAGAAGACATACAGCGAATTGGAGAGGCAGTGGCTGACCTGTGATAGGAATAATTTTTATAGGAGTGTAGAGTCTGATCTGTCATAGAGCTTGAGATACTTTGACTGATCTGTGTCTATACTGATGAGTGTGTAATAGAATTCATATACACAGAGGTGTATAATCTGATCAGACCTATAACTTGAGATGATGTGGCTGATCTGGGTCTACACTGATGCATATGTAATATAAATCATATACACAGATGAGTATAGTCTGATCAGACCAAGAGCCGGAGATGCAGTGGCTGATCTGGTTCAACACTGATGAATATTTAACATAATAATATACACAGAGGTGTAGAGATGCAGTGGCTGATCTGGGTCTGAACTGATGAATATCTTATACAAATCAAATAAACAGAGGTGTTTAGTCTGATCAGACCTTAAGCTGGAGATGCAGTGGCTGATCTGGATCTACACTGATAAATATGTAATATAAATCATAGACGCAGAGCAGCCAGAGCTATATAGTCTGATCAGACCTAGAGCTGGAGATGAAATGACTGATCTAGGTCTATAGTGAATATGTCATAGGAATCATTTATAAAGAGGTGTATAGACTGATCAGACCACTTGCTAGAGATGTTGTGACTGATATTGGTGTTCACTGATACATACGTCATATAAATCATAAAGACAGAGGTGTAGAGTCTGATCAGACAATAGAGTTGGAGATGCTGTGGCTGGTCTGAGTCTTCACTGTTAAATTATCCAAAGGAATCGTTTCTACAAAAATGGAGTTCGACCAGACCTATTGCTAGAGACACTGTGGCTGATCAGGGTCTACACTGATGACTATGCAATAAGAATTATTCCTTCAGGTTGAGGGTCTGATCAGACCTAGACTTGGTGATAATGTGGCAGGTCTGGGTCTACAATGTGAATTTGTAATAGGAATTATTTTTACAGATGTGTTTAGTCTGATCAGACCTACAGCTGAAGATTCAGTGGCTGATTTGTGTCTATATACTGATGAACACGCAAAGGGAATAAAACTACATAGATTGTATCTTATCAGACCTATAGCTGAGGATGCTGTGGCTGAAATAGAAATAGAAATAGCTGTTTTATATGCCAAATGAATAATTTATACAAAGGTGTAGAGTTTGATCAGATCTAAAGTTGAACATGTAGTTGCTGATCTGGGTCTTCACTTTTGATTACGCACGTGTACTCCTTTCAACAGAGGTGAAGAACCTGATCAAACCTATATTGTGAGATGCAAAAACTGAGCAGTGTCTTCACTGCTGAATACGGCATTGGAAGCATTTCAAAAAAGCTACAGACCGGTTCTTTGGGAAAATTTGACTGATCTGGATCTTCACTGTTGTAAACGCAATTTTGGAATCATATAGTATACAAAAGTGTAGAGTCGGATCAGACCTAGAAATAGAGTTGCATTGGGTGATCTTGGTTTATACTGATGCATGTGCCATAGAAATCATTTCTACAGAGGTGTAGAGTCTGATCAAAGCCAGACGTAAATGTGTAGTGGCTTAAACTATATATAAATGCCAACCAGGGTTAGTTTATTAAATCAGCCAGTCATTTACATCTATAATGTGTTCATTCCATACTAGGTATTGTAGTGGAGATATTACGGTAGACTTACTCATGCGAAGCATTCCATAGTATAGTAGTGATAAATGAGAGGGTTGTCCAACAGGTTTGGTGGGCGAGTGGTCACTTTGAATGCTTATTCTAAAAATAATCTTCCCGCTTTTCTAATTCCCGCTTCTTGTCTAACCCGAGCTCAAGCCTCACTCTCTTTCT
>JAULCE010221409.1:0-11227 GCA_032359355.1 Macoma nasuta | reverse complement strand
ATAAAATATTCTAGCGGAATAAATCACAGAGACGATTAAATATTTGTTGTATATTCCGAAACTGTTAATACGGGACTTAAATCTGTTGCAAAATAGTGAAGTCCCAGATCAGATGCCGCCTAATACGGCGGCGGCTGATCTGTTACTGCACTATTTTCAACAGCGCATTTATGCGACTACGGTGGTAAAAGGTTAACCCTTTCATCCGCAGACGCGCCTTTTAGCGCCTCTATAACTGATTGGTATTGGAGTCATTATACGAAATGAAGCATTTACTCGTTACGAGCAAATGCTCAATTTCTTATAATTATTTCAATTCAATTGAAAAATGGCATGTTTTTTGCCTAGATGTTCATAGTTTTCATCAGATCATTTCCTTGTGAGCCAGTCTAAATGTAGATTGTGGAGTAAATGGTTGACATGAAATTCAGTTTAAGTGTTTGGATCGTCTTGGTTAAGGCGACACTTAATTAAAATGTCGTCATTTGCAAAAGGCTGACCCTTGTAACAAAAATAATTAACGTGAATTGTTTCATTTGTACATATACATGACATTTAGGGCCAGCTCTTTTAGGTGTCTTCATTTCAGTTTGGAACAATCACCTTAAAATAGCACATGCCTGGTAATAATAACACACTTCCAACTGCGCAATGTGAGTCAACACTTTTTTGTTTTTTAAATTCATTCTAATTATGCTTTAGAACAATTAAAGCAAAACTCACGTATGTATACGTCAACAAGGCTAAGCCCAAATTGGTTTGAACAGTACCAATTAGAGCTAATTTTTACTTAGTTGTGTAACATAATACGTTTGACCACCAGAATTATTGAATTAATGTAGATCCACAGCTAATTGAAACTTTAAAAATATCTGAACACTCTCCCGTTATTTATGACTATAGCAGATAGTCTTTTACAAACTGCTTCAGATAATTCACCGAGTTACTCGATGTTTGATCAGTTAACATACTATTTGACATACAGGCAATAAGACACCAAATTCAAAGAAAATCGCATATGGTTTAAATGTCATGTATATGAGAGGATGAGCAAACAAAACATTTCGAAGCGCAGTAATGGTTAAAAGATTATAGTGCTTCATTACTTTAGCCGGTCATTTTGCAGGAGGATGTTTTCGAGTTTTACAAACATACAGATAGGCGGACCTTTTCTTTTGCCATCATTAACTGCGGGATACATTTGAGACTGAAAGAGGACAGGGTGCGGGAGATGAGGTAGGATTAATCATAGTCTTCAAATTTCTTTACAGGATAAATTCCAGCATTGCCAGGTTTAACAAAATATAACACTTCACATTATTCACTTCTAATAACACTCTAAAAAAACGAAGAATTAAAACAAAGACTTTGAAATTTAGCATTGTCACATCACGAGTAAATGCTTTATTGTGTACAATGATTTTAAAGGCGTTCTGCTACATAGTCGCCTTAAGGGGTTTGATGTGATAAAGGTATGAAGAACCAAAATCTTGAATGGATAATTGGTTTCGACGCGTATGAGTTGTTCAAGTTTTGTTTATTTCACACAAATGTCACCCGTTCTACACGTTACAGTTTAAATGTGTATTACCTCAGTTGCGTGGATACAATTGCTCATATTCAAGTAAACTCTATTTGTATACACAGTTTTAGTTGTCTTTTATATCACATGAAAGTAGAAAAAAGGTCTTGCAGGACACATCACATACAAAACAAGCAGCCACCCAAACAGCACCGAAATAAGTTCTTTTTCAGCACACTCAAACAGCTACACACGTATACACACACACACACACACACACACACACACACACACACACACACTCACGAGCCTAAATGTACATAACATATAGAAGACACACAAAGACAGGCTATAGACATAAAATTATGACGAAGACAGGAATATCGCCTTGGAACGGACAGTGGCAAAAACGCTTTGTTTTTAACAATTAACAAGCAGAGCAATTTATTGTTAAGGAAGACGTGTCATCTGTTGAAATCATTAATTTCGTATGGCACAGTGCACAGTCTCCCTGCTTTTCAACGAACTCTGCATGTAAAAGGATACCATATCACATCATGTTGATAACGTTAATGTCTTAACGTCAAATAAAAATGAAAGCGGGACTGCAGAAATACAATTCTCTTCCATAAAAATGTCTTACGGACTATGTTGTGATCAAGAAGAAATCAAATTCTTGTGTGATTAATAAGAATTTATTTAACTCGTTGGATAAATCTATAATTTGCTCGCGAAGGCTCGCAAGTTATATCATTGTATCCAACTCGTCCAATAAATTCAATACAAAACACAAAATGAAATATCTCTATATATGCATTTTATCTTTTCGGTAACATACTTAGAATTAAGAACTTATGAAAACGTGTAACATTGTAAGGTGTCGAGTGACATTTTGTCGACCAACCAACACCTATAACGGGATTATTACTTATCAATCTTCCAATATACATAATTACAATATGACCAACACACTGCAATTTATTTTTCCAAGAATATGCTTCGGAGGTATAGCACCAGGAAAATCGGTTCTTGCGAGGAACACTTCAGCTTTGGCAATAAATAGGTATGTATACACATTTGTCTTATTCCGATATATTTATCTTTGCATATGCTTACCATCGGGAGGAATATAGATATATGTTTATACGTCCTACCTAATATATATTGATTGCCTTCATCTTCTGACACTATTATATATATCTATTTTACATTTATACTAAAAGACTTCGCCTTGATCAATACATGCGCTAGATGTAACTTTGAAACTCTACTTATGAAAGGTTTGTGTATTCCAAAGTTCAGTAGCACATGCTAACTACAGTTTAAACTTGTTATGTCGAGCTCGGTATGCATGTGCGCATTTATCCCAAATTATCCGAATTTCCCGTAACTCAAAAGCAAATGTAGCTTCGGTTATTTTGATTCGAAGTAATATATGGTTCCCTAACCTTTGTCGTGTATCCAGAAAGAAAATCTCCGAGGTTTTTGGTTTAGATTTTAGTTAAAGTAATAACTCGACTTAACTACGATTGAGAAACTAGGTTCTACTTAGTATATATGACTATGATCCTTAACCCTGTATTATATTATTAGACTAATGCTCAAGCAACGACTCTGATGAAACGGATGAGCAGGGAAGATTTCAAATTAGAATGGTTTGGAAAAAATAATATTGTGGGAAATGAAGCATTTGCGAATTATGATTAAAATCTATATTTCTCACAATTTATTCATCATCTGCTGTAGATGCGCTCAAATGCGCCTTCGTTTGAGTAAATGAATAACTGGACAACGTTAACACTTTTACAGAAGCTGGGACGATAAACTGCTACACGAGATGATTCCAGTCATGGTAGGGGAATTAACAGAAGGAAACAAGACTCGAGATGAGGCCTACAATGTTCCCGTGGCAATAGCATGTCTCTATAAGTTCTACACATCTGTCAGAAACACACTGGTAGGTATTATTATGAATGAAATATTATGCTTTGTTTTTAACAATTAACAAGCAGAGCAATTTATCGTTAAGGAAGACGTGTCATCTGTTGAAATCGTTTAATTTGACATTCAGGAAAATATAAATATAGTGTGTAACAGTTTGGATCCTTGTGAGAAGTAGAGTCACATCTTGATATGTTATACCTTATATAATTGTGTTTTTGTCTTTATCTATGTAGTCGGTTGCAGTCCTTAAAACGACATAGTGTCTCGCACACCTCTTGGAGAGACGTAAAGAGTAGTAATCGGTCACCATTACTTTCAGAGCGGATCGCTATGTCGGTCGGAAATAATCGTAGCTACTCGAATGTTTCCGTGACGAAACTCCGACATTTACAATTAATTATTTAACATAACATGAGCTTTTGTAAATTGATATAGATATTCATTTTTTTTATTTAGATGATAAATTAATATTAAGCATTAAATACAGATATTATACATCCCGAAGATCCTCTAAGAGGTGAAACGCGTCGAAAGTATAGAAATTATTTAATAAATTCAATGTAACCACAAAGTACATTCTCTGCATTATATATTATCCGATATTTTACTCCGTATTTGTTGAAACATTTATATTTCGAGATATATGTATATACATATTGCGCTTAATTTTGCAATGTATATCGGCTTCGGTCCGTTCAACGTTTTTGAGCCGACTGGTCGGTCACTAGAATGCAAGGAGGTCCTCAATGGGGCGTACATTTTTTTATAAAATACAACGAAATCATAATTTGACCCGTAATATGCCGAAGGTCAATTGTGAAGGTTCTAATGTTTATGTCAAAAATGGTAATTACATGGTCAGTTTTATTTTCTTATTGAGACACAACACATTATATTGAGTCCAAGCCATCAGGCAATAAAAGAAGAACCCAGAACGTTACATATTTTAGTTATGTGTTTAAGCCACCACTTTTAATGTTTCCTTTACTCTTTTGGCACCAAATTTAAAATTGTCGGATATATACAACGAGTGAAGTGCCATATCAGACGCTTCTTTGACTGTGACGATTTAATGAAATATCGTTGCTAAAAGAGATACAATGCATACTCATGGTAGAAGTCTTGGTGATCACTAATCAGTACAGGATTTTTGTTTCAATACCAACGGAATACATGTGTATCTTCTTTAACAGATATCTGTAGAAGATGAGAGGTGTTTGTTGAAGGACATTGCTATGCTCCCATCCAGCAGCACACACGTGTACAAACCCTGCACAGATGACGGTCAGCCTTACATTGATCCTGTAGGAAGACCTATACCCAACGTCTCTTCAGGTCCCATTGTGTCAGGAGAGGCGATATATGTGGATGATATGCCGTCGTTACAAGGTGATTAAATGTTGGCATAAGACCTATGATCACAGAACTGGCCCGGCTTTCACTAAGTAACTCGGGTCAAGATCTTGCTCTATCTCAAAATTTCAACACTGGATATTTCATTCAATTTTATTGCCACTGCACATTCCATGTTTCACAGGCAGACACAATTATAGTGCAGTAACAATAAAACTGAGGTCAATATTTGAGATTGAAATTTTGAGTTAGAGCACGATCTCGACTCGAGACGTTTTGTGAAAGCCGAGTCTGGGACTTAAATTGATGGTTTTACCGGTTTCGGTTCGGTGAAATATAGTGTACAGACTGGTTCGAAAATTCCAACATGATGCTCTTATTAAGATAAGAGATCTGAATGTCATACCCTCCCTAAAACGGCGATTGGGTTTTAGTTCAGCTTCGATTGTTTTAGTTAAATAAATTTCCGTACTATTTGGAGCCAGGCAGAATAAAGGCCTACTTCATTGGAAACGAGACATTGAGACATGAACAAAATGTAAAAACGTGTCAATTAAGCAGATTTCAGCACAACATCTGGTAGTAAAATAAACAAGTGTAACACATTTTAAGGTTTAGTAATTTCCTCTACTAATGCAAAAGGTATCAACTTGGATCAGACCCACGTCTACACGTATTGAAATGTCCAGGTTCATCGTTTCCAAGACGCAAAATACGTATATTTAAGCAGTGTCATGCCATATTAATCTAATACTAATTTGTGTCGGAGACGTGATGGCTGGTAGGTGTTTAATAACTGTTGGAATGTCATTAAATTTGGAGTTTTTATAAAATGGCTCAAATCTCCTCAAAACACAAATGTTGTGCTTCTTTTTAACATTTAGCCCGCTATTCACAACTAAAGTCGTGATGTAATTATTTTGCAAACAGCTTGTACACATCAGATGCTGTTTCAATCGGTGTCTAATCCAGGTCCAGAAAATTGGACACTCGGCAAAAGCAAACGGACAATAAAGATATACTAGAACATATTTTTGGGCATTTAAATATTGTCTCTCTTTTTCATGATTATAGTCTTGATAGTTATTGCTGCAAAAAGCTTGTATCTAGATAAGACACCTAGTTACTCTGTGTCTGGATCCGAGCTGTTTGACACCCAGGCAATAAATTCAATAATTTTGAAGCAAATCGAATGAGGTTGTAAACTTAAGCGGACGAATGTTTAAGTTTATGACTATTGTCGCAGTGGGGGTAAGGTTAAACAAATTAGTTTAATTTAAAACAGGAGAATTATTTTTATCGATGGTAATGAGTGCCAAAGCCCACGCCAAAATAACAAGAACCGATCCATCTGAAGCATTGCAAATACAAGGAGTCCATAGTTTCGTGGATCATACAGACATACCAGGACTCAATAAGTTTGGATATAAAGCGAGGGAGGAGGAGTTCTTCGCTTCCAAAGAGGTACATACAATCCGTTTACATTCTATGTAACTACTGGATACCCCTTCAACATTTAGCCGGCATTGTAGGAAAAAGGACACAATGACAATATAAACAGTGTAGACCATGATCAGACGCAACGTCTTCGATGTGACGTCTGATCAGGATCTGCACTGTTTGCAATTCTAGAGGAAATAACACTTTACCTTAATATGAAAAACAAATGTATGTAGTTAATTTCATGATTAGGTCCTGCGACAATAGCTAAGAAAAAGGATCTGAGTTTACACTTTTTGGGATGTCCGAGTGCCATTGTATCTGTGACGTCGGCCATTTGTAAATAGCAGGCGAAGTCAGTAAAAAACTGCACAGCTTTACATGATTACAAACGTAAGAAGGTCTGATCCCATACGTTTACTCGTGCGTTATATATTTTTCAAGAAGTATGCTGACTTACATTTCGCCAAAGCTGCTAGCTTGGTAAGATGATTAGGCCTATATTTATTTTTTCATGAAGTTTGCATTTCATTTGAGTTTATTACTAAGAAAAACTAAAATATTTACTTTATGTACTATCTGATACTTTTGATGAAACGATGAAATTCTTGTGCCATGTTTGAAATGTTTTAAAAGAATAGAAGCCAACAAGCGTTTGCTCGTTACGAGCAAATGGTACATTTCCTTCTATCTAGAATTTTGACAAAGAGTTGTCTGATGCAGAGACGCCACAATTCGCGACTGTTGGTCACAGGGTTTATAAGAGAATCTACATAAAATACTTCTAGTGTACAATTGCAGGTTGTATATGTTGGACAACCTATTGGTGCACTTCTAGCGGAGTCTAGAGAGATTGCACACAGAGCAGTTAAACTTGTCAAGGTCGACTATGAGGAATTGGATGCCATACTAACGGTAGAGGTAGGATTGCTTAATATCTACGCAATCGTTTTAAAAAGCAGACTTATATGCGGGTGTTTACATAGGGTCACATGCAACTCTCTTCCAATTTCCAAATCCTATTTTTAGACTTTTCCACAAGAAAACAAATAATAATGATAAATATCTTGGCCAGAGGAAATTGCATTTTTAAAATGTGTTGAGAACGTAAGAAATGAAGCATTTGCTTGTAGTTGTTTGTTACATAGATGCCAAATGGCGCTTGTAAATAAGTAAAGGATTAAAACCGGTCTTAATCTTGCACTTTTAGTAGCCTGATGCACGAGAATGGTTTTTATTTATTAAAATAATGATAAAGCAAACTTTCTGCGCATGACACATTTATACATTTATTATGTAACTTTAGAAATTCGAATTTAGGAAATTCTGAAAAGGAGAACCACCTGCTACTTTCATAAACTATAATTGACTGTGAAGCTGCCATGCCAATTTTCGATTGCACGTAAAATAAAGGATGCTTCGAAACATAAATATGTATAACACTGATATATATACATGTATATAAATATATATATATATAGCTTTACTTGCATTCTGTGCAACGTTTATATTTTATTCACTGATGTTATTCCAGGATGCCATTAAAGCGGAGTCTTTCATGAGCAAACCGATTAAGATGGACAATGGAGATATCGACAAGGGTTTCGCCGAGTCTGACCACGTGATAGATGGAGAATACAGCACAGGCTTTCAGGAACACTTTTATCTTGAGCCAGTCTCTGTCTTGGTTGTACCGAAAATAGAAAACGAAGAGATTGAAGTATACTGTGGCACACAGGGACTGCATGGAATCCAGGTAGTACTTATCCCTTATAATGCTGCCAAACAATAGTCCGCTGATTTCTCGTTTTCTAGATCTCTTAACCTTGTTCGAATCTATGGAAATTTTGTGAAAGTGTTGCCTGCTTGTCGAACAGCTCGGATTTGAATCAGACGTCGTGTTACTTGGCGTCTGATTCAGATCCAAGCTTGTTGACCCTATATATATATGGTCGCGATCGTCATGATAAGGGTTAATATACATATTGCAGCGTCATTGTTCATGCTATACCGTACGAAAACCAATTAAATTGAAACCCGAATAGATACCGAACCTGAAAAGTATCGGAGGCGAATCAAATCTGTATCACACTATTGTAGGTTAAGGTATGAAGACATTGTTTTGAGTTCGAATTACCAGACGCTAAAATTTTACTTGAACTTAGGGTAATTCGAAAAAATAAATATAGTACCCTCGACATCGACATATTGAGGGTTGACTTTACTTTAACCATTAGCGACTCATATCTACATTGCACATAAAACCTGCGTTTGATAAGAGACCTCATGTTTATGGTGATGTGATAACAAGCTTCGAAAAATATCTAGACACCCTAGTTGTATGTCTATCATCTGTCCTGTTGTGTCGTCTATATGTTGTGTGGTTTTTCTGAATTTTATTTTTTAATAATTAAAGTATGCGGCAGCTAAACCTTATTTCATTTAGATTGTTTCCCCCCCCCCCCCCCTTATGTTCTTTATTCATTGTTGTGTTTCCCCTGTTTTTACTTAATACATTGAAATACCGAGTCAGTTTTACAGCGTGACGTCATTGGTAGCTCTTACGTGATTTTTTTTGTGTGGTTGGTGTAGAATAGGTTGTGTCGTTCCCCTATTTTATGTAAGCATCTAGGATGGATCGGATAAGGTGTGTTTGACATAGTTATCAGAATCTTTCTTCTACTTTTAGTGCGCGTATGAATGTATGTGTGTTTATTTGTGCACGTTTTGAGAATTTACTTGTTTCTTTGGTGTTCGGGTGGCTGTTTGTTTTGTATGTGGTGTGTCCTGCTTGACCTTCTTGTCTTCTTTTGCAACACAATTGATTTCGCAAAAGCCAAAATTTATTGACTTTTTTCTATTTAAATTTCGTTAAACTATATTATCCAAAACCTGTAACAGCTGATAATTTCAGATTTGGCGGCGAAAAGGTTAATATAGTTTCATTGCCCTGACTGTGAACAGTGTGTAAATTTATATTATAAATAATATTATTTCATTTTTACTTTGCAGCAATCCATTGCCGAAGTACTGAATGTTTCAAGGAGTAGAGTGAAGTGTGTGACAAAAAGAATTGGTAATTATAGATAATTTTCTTTTAAAGACGGTTGACACTTTAGAAACAATTTATTCCGGCTGCGAAAATTATCGTATGCTCAAATTGTCGTCAGCTGAAATGTTAATTTTAATCCGATCCCTTTGGATTTTGTGTTGAGGCCGATGTGTCATACATACTTGATACTGATCGGGGTCGATTTAATCGACTTCTGATCAGGATCTTAATTGTTTGCAAAAACTCACATAACGACTTTTGCGCAGGATACAGGTTAAGTTCCTAGTACAGTATTAATACGAAAATAAATGTATTGAAATACTCAGTATATAAACGATGACTGTAGAGCAGACATTTCAAAGCCAACGATTGATTATGATTGACTTTTATTACAAAAGTAAGGAGCTTATACTGACACTTTCTTCTTTAAAGACATGTATTAGAAAAAAATCTATTTTTTACATTACACATGTGTTAAAATACAGAAGATACAGGACAACCTTACTTAAGTTTTTAATTAACAGTTTATTGTTTGTATAATGATAATCATGTCTTATTTTTGGTATTTTAAAATAATTACCTCCACAACGTTATTTATGACATGATGATCATTTTATATATCACTGTATTGATAAAAGGGAACACTGTGTTTTTTTCAGCTGTACATATTAATATCATAATTACATACAATGCTAAAGAATAAAATTTCATATGAAGTTTTGACCGAATTTTTGAAGTTAATTATAGTAGCATAGTTAGTGTCGTTAGCTTATTCATTACAAATACATGATTAAATGTTTTTGATAGTTTACATAACAAAAACATACATGTATTAGTTTATTGAATTTTTGGAAAAGTATTTCGTATGGCATTTGAATTATCATATATCTTTGTTTTTTAACTTATGTAAACTTTACATATTGGTGTAAACTTATTGATCGTTTACATTTATGTCAATATTTATATATATTTTTTGTATAAACTGCATTCCATAAAATCAAAATTGTTACTCAAACAGGCAACTTTGAATATATATATTATCATCAACTCCTTTTGTATGTTTTCAAAATAAATAGTTTGTTTAATTTGATATATCCAGTTATTCATGGTAGAGATATCAATTTATTATGTTTTAATTGAAAATATTACTTGTTCTTATTTTTTCAAAATAGGTTATTGTTGGAACAAATCATAACATTATTTAGACCGTGACCAGGCTAGTCCTCTTCTATGAGTTTATGCAAAGTTGGCCGAACACTTTTGATAATTTACGTACAGTCGAACTTTGCTTTCTTGAACTCAGTTAAGCCGAATTCATGCTTTGATCCAACTTAAATTGTAACCTTAAAAACAGGTTTTCGTTTTGTGGGTACTCATCGAAATTGGACGGATTTAAATAAAGGTTTCATTTACCAAGAAATCGAAATTCATTACTTCGGGCCGTGGGTAGTTCAAACTAATAAACTTTGATACAAAGAAGTCAACTGTATTTTTAATATTACGTTCCCAGCAGGCACAAACCATTGGTTCAATATTGAGCATAATGTATTGCATAAAATTTATCTATACCCCGAGTACGAAAATTGTCGACTGCTTAGATTTAGTATGCTTTAATTCTGTATCTATTCCGATTCAATTGCATTTTGTGATACAATTAAACAAGTGTCAAATAGGTTCAGGACAAGACACAGAGGCATCTTATCTTGATTCAAGCTGTTTAAACAAATGACTCCAGTCTTATAATGTTTAAGTTTGATAGGGGTTAAACCCCTTCACTGCTTTCCCCGAACAATAGTGCCATATGCAAACAGCTTAGATCTGGATGAGACGCCGAGTTACTCGGCCTCTCATCTGGATCCAAGCTGGTTGACCTCGGTCAGTGTGTTATGCCAAATATTAAGTCAATATGTGACGTT
>JAULCE010221298.1:0-11227 GCA_032359355.1 Macoma nasuta | reverse complement strand
CAGCCAGCCAGGGGACCAAGCCAAATTGGCCGCTTAACAGAGGTGGCTGCTTATCGCAGTATCCCTTATATTTACTTTTATGTGATTATTAACTTCTATAGAAAACAACATGGCTTTCAGTCCAATAACAACAATGAAAACTTCCATTATTTCGTTCCACATTCACATTTTAAAGAAATTAAATAAAAAAACACTCAAATTAACAACACCAGACAAATATTTACGAAAATCAATGTAATTTTAACATGCGTTGTCTTATTATCAAAAAGTGGAAAGTTCGCGAAAACCGATGACATAAACAGCGCTTATTTTGTGAGAAATACGATGCACTAAGAAATTGCGAGAAAACCCAAAGCAAACAGAGATGGGAATATTTTCAAACATCTTCATATTTGTAGAGGTATGCCTTCGCGATATTTATTCCTGAGAGGGTTTTATTCGCGGAGGTTTTGAATTGAGATCGAATGAATCGAGACATTAACATCGTCTTATGTCATTGAACGCCGAGGTCGCTTTTACTCCGGATTCCTCAAGGATTTCCCGTTTCCTCTTAGCCACATTCTGAATCTGAGTCCTTCCCACTCCATATTCTACGGCGATAACTCACAAACTCTTTCCACTATCAAGAGATTTAATCACTTTAACACGGTCTTCCAAAGAAAGGCATTTCCGAGAAGTCAAATTACTACAATGATAACGGTCCACATTTTATAGAAATTTAATAAAACAGTTTTCATAAAAATGCACCGTCATTACTTTAATTTTCCGTTGTCTGTAACAAACACGCCTTTCAAATTTAAGCCTTGTAGTTAATCTAATTGCATCACCCGGCCAACTTCACACGACAGCCAATCAATAATTTGACATGCGGCCAGCTGCGGGTGGTTAAGTGTTTACATAAGCGCGTAATTGGGTCATATACAATGTCGCAAACACTCGCCAACGTGTTGAGATAAGGATTACGATAATTGATGCTGATTGAAGTCGCGTGTTATGTGGCCGCCTATCAAAGTTAATTTACTGTTAATTTGGACTGATTGACCTGGTCGCTGGCTGCAGATAGGAGGGTCACGCTTAATGCGGCCAATTATATAGGGAAAATGCACGATCGGTCCACGCTCTGGCCGTTGAATGAATTTGGCCGTTTATCACAGCTGGCCGCTACTACAGGTTTGACTGTATTATGATTGAAACGACAAATAATAACTGTACATAATAAAATAATCTTACAAAAATTTACTGTCAGGCTAAAACATGAGCCGTACTTAATGCCGAATTATCGGGAGAAATTCGACGTCAAAAATCGGCGGTTACGTCATCATTTTTAACGTTGCAACATTGAGGTTGACCGAAGATCAACCCAATTAATATCAGTGTAGAGCTCTTTTTAACCACAACGCGAGCCAACCAGTAATCATATTGTATAAGTTAATTTCATAACCACTATAACTCAAATACCATTTTCTTCTACATTATAACGCGAATTAAGCAACATGACAGCAGGGGTCATCTTTGACGTTCAATATCTCAAAAATTAATAAAGATAGGGAACTGTTGTAAAAAGATTTGACTCGGAAATGTCTTTAAGTTTTCATTTGCAAAAGATCTCTGCGCAAATCAACAAATATTTTATAGGCGCATTCCACCTTAACAAAAATCCTAATCGGTCAGATAATATTGTATTATCATTTTTATGCCCCCCCACAAAGTGGGAGGCATATAGTGATTGCACTGTCTGTCCGTCCGTCCGTTCGTTCGTCCGTCTGTCGTTCGTCCCGTTTCGTGTCTTCGCCATAACTTCTTTACTATTGAATGGATTTGAATCAAAATTCACAGATTTGTAAAGCACCATGAGAAGGTGTGTCACATCCAACTCTCGGGTCCCCAGGTCCAAGTTCACACTTAAATGTCAAAGTTCAAATTGTTTGTGTCTCAGCCATAACTTATTTACTATTGAATGGATTTGAATGAATCTTCACAGAATTGTAAAGCACCATGAGAAGGTGTGTTGCGTCCAACTCTCGGGTTCCCAGGTCCAAGGTCAAGGTCACACTTAAAGGTCAAAGTTCTTTTTTTTTTGTCTCGGCCATAACTTCTTTACTATTAAATGGTTTTGAATCAAACTTCACAGAATTGCAAAGCACCATGAGAAGGTGTGTCGCCATCAACTCTCGGGTCCCCAGGTCCAAGGTCCAACTTAAAGGTCAAAGTTCAATTTTTTCGTGTCTCAGCCATAATTTCTTTACCTTTGAATGGATTTGAATCAAACTTCACAGAAATGTAAAGCACCATGTGAAGGTGTGTCACGTCCAACTCTCGGGTCCCCAGGTCCAAGGTCAAGGTCACACTTAAAGGTCAAAGTTCAAAATGTTCGTGTTTCAGCCATAACTTCTTTACTATTAAATGGATTTAAATCAACCTTCACAGAATTGTAAAGCACCATGAGAAGATGTGTCACGTCCAACTCTCGGGTCCCCAGGTCAAAGGTCAAAGTCAAACTAAAAGGTCAAAGTTAAAATTGCAATGTTTCGTGTCTCAGCCATAACTTCTGTATTATTGAATGGATTTGAATCAAACTTCACAGAATTTTACAGCACCATGGGAAGGTGTGTCGCGTCCTACTCTCGGGTCATCTGGTCCAAGGTCAAGGTCTCAATAAAAGTTCAATGTTCAACATTTTAACATTGGCCATAACTTTTGAATTAGTACACGTAGATACTTCATATTTGGCATGCATATGTATTTCATGAAGCCGCAACTTTTGAGTTCAGACATGTCAAGGTCATCCTTCAAGGTCAAAGGTCAAATTAAGGTCAATGTGCTAGCGGGGCATTTGTCTCTTACAGTGACAGCTCTTGTTCTTATAATAAAGGTATCAAGCCAAAATTTCACATACAGTCAAACCTGTGAACAAAGGTCACCTGGGGGCAATTGAAAATCTGGCCGTTGTTCACAGGTGACCCTTGTTCAGCTTTTATGTTAGAAAAAAAATCAATTCCTTTGGACATCGTTTTTGGTTACTTCCCTTTGTTGATAAATTGTCATCCTACTTTGGTTTTTGTGACCGTTCGTCTCAATTACTAAACTTACTGTTGACAAGTTATGACAAGTTTTAATTTCAACTTTCTAGTTGATTTTTTACTTCAAAGCGTTTATAGATCAAGTATACTTGTTCAGAGGGTCAGCTTTTATGTAAGAAAAAATGTCAATTATTTTGGTCAAACGAAACCGCGCATCGTTTTCAGTTACTTCCCTTTGTTGATAAATTGTCATCCTACTTTTGTTTTTGCAGCCGTTCGTCTCCATTACTAAACTAAATGTTGACAAGTTAAAATTTCAACTTTCTAGTTGATTTTTTACCTAAAAGCGTTTATAAATCACGTCTGCTTCATATCTGTGGCCGGTAAAAAGACAGTGCGGAGGAAATTACTGCAAGATGTCCTCATGTACTTTTAACTTGTCTTATTATCATGGTAATCCGGACAAAGTAGGAAAATCGACATATAAAATATTTTTATCATCGTTTTATTGTGTGTTTATTTCTTCAAATAATATTTACATTTTCACACCGCGAATCGGCATATATCTTGGTTAAAAACTTAACGTCGAAAAATTAATCCTTTAGATAAACAATATTAACGCAGTGAATTATTATTTATCTATTTTTTAAATCGGTCAGAAATATAAATTATTTAAAATTAAGATAGTTTAAGGGTTTATCGTTTGGAAAATCGATGCGAACATATAAAAAGAAACAGGAATATATCAGGGAAGAGAGTGACTGAACACAAAATCCCTGAAATATTTGTAGTGGTTCCATGGGGCCGCTTAATGCCCCTGGTGGGTCCAGGGCAAAGCCCTTGTGGGGGGACAAGGGGGGCTAAGCCCCCCGCAGCTCCTGGTATAAAAGCATTTAAGATGGTCATGGTTGTCCCTAAATGAGTTATTTTTTTTGAGGTACATTGGAAGGTGAAAGGTGTTGTGTGGGAACAACCGACCGGTGCAATACTGTAGGAGAGATAATTCAATCAGTACATGTGTGTATTGACTCTAATTGCCGAACATGTTATCATATGTTACTTCATGTGACAGTAGACTCAATAAATTAAAAGCCATGGAATCACAATTTGTGAAAAGTGAAGAGTACGGGCCAGCGGTACATGAGGTTGTGGCTTCAACAGTGAACAAAGGGTTGTCACAGCCTATTGACCATGAATCGGAAGTTGTTCAGGACCTGATCAAGAAATATAACAGACCTGAGAATTGCGAATTTCTTGATGTGCCTAAGGTCAACAAGCTGGTGTGGACAAGCAAACAAACGGGTCGGGACTTAAAGCAAGTAGATAGGTCTCTCCAAAAGACACAATCATACCTGACCAAAGGCATGATACCATTGATAAGCATTCTAAATAAAAGAAATGAAGTCGGATGAGGCAAAGGATATTTTTGACTTATTGATTGATGCATTCAATGTGCTTGCATACGCCCACGGGGACCTATCTAGTCATCGGCGCCGGCAGCTCATGCCGGCTATCTCGACAAGGTATGCGACTCTCTGTAATGAATCGGAAAAGATTTCGTCCCCGACTCATCTTTTTGGAGATGATAAATCCCTGGAGAACAAACTTACAGAAATAGATGACAGCCAAAAGCTGGGGAAAAATCTGTCATTTGTGCCTGCAAGTTGCTCCAAACAATACAGGACTGACCGGAATACAGGACAAAAATGGACACCTAAGGAGCATTTGGCAACGAGGAACTCTGCTACTCCTTCGACCTTTTTTAGAGAAAAGGCCCTTTTTCCAAAAACCTGCTTACCAGCAGCATCGAGCAGGGAACCGGAAGGGAGAACAGGGCCCCAAAAAGAACCGAGCGTACCAGAAGCAGTAGAAATACGTGTAAGTACTATGTTTTTAAACACACCGAAAAAAAATTGGCCGGAAAAGTGTCTTATTTCATTGGAAACTGGACTAAAATCACTAGTGACGCATACATTTTGGATATAATTCGAAATGGATATATGTTAGAATTCGATTCAACGCCATGTGAAGCCTGTTTTAGAAAAGAGATAAAGTTTGCAGGCAAAGAAGAACAAATCATTGATGATTTATTACTAAAATTACAATTTAAAAAGGTTATAGATTTAGTACCAGCTCAACAAGAACAGATTTTGTCAAATATTTTCATAAGACCGAAGTCGGATGGAACTTATAGATTGATTTTGAACTTAAGCAAATTAAATGACCATATTTGTAAAAAACATTTCAAAATGGACACGCTTAAGACGGCTTTATAGTTGATAAGAAAAAAATGCTATTTCGCTAAAATAGATTTTAAGGATGCCTATTTTAGCATCCCAGTAAATAAAAAAGACAGAAAATACCTTTGTTTTAAGTGGAAAAATCAAATATTTGAGTTCACATGTTTACCAAACGGTCTGACAAGTGCAGACCTGTTTACCCCTTGGTCGGCCTGTCAGTAGCTTTGAAGCTCTTCATCAGTAGTTTTCGAGGTCAAAGAGTAGCTTTTTAGAATTTTAGTGTGTTTTTTTCTATTTACAAATATTTATAATGATTCACAATCCTTTTAATTGCAACATGTTCTGTATCAACATAAATCAAAATAAAGCAGAAACAAATACAATTGTCATTTCACAAACTTAAAGCAAACTTGTTCCCTAGTCGAAATAACTCGACCCCATTCAAAATTGAGCTACTTTCGGTTTTGGCAATTTCCCAATCTCATTCTGACATTTTCATAACCACTTTGAAAGTTACCGTATTTCCCCTAATAGACGCGCCCGGGCGCGATGCAAACCTATCGGGGGGCGCTCTTATTAGACCTAATTTTTCATTATCTAGAAATTTCACGTTCACTAAGTGCTATGAAACTCCATTGTGTATATACACATATTGATCGGTAATTGCTGATTATATGACAGTACAATGTAATCTTTCGATAATTAAAATTGTAGACACCAAATTTTATCTACAAGAGTTCAAAAATGCCTGCCAAAAGATCTTTTTCCGCAATCGTCAGAGAAGACGATAGCGGAAGTAAACAATATTGGGGTCAATGTCTAGCACTCGGGTTTGGATCGGATTTTCTCTGCGTACAACAAATTAACTTTATTTACACTAATATCGACTTTAACCAATATGAAATTCATTTTTTTTATAACAGAATGTTCGACGGATAAATTTTAAACTGGGAACTTAATAAAAATAATCCGCAATTATCTTTGTTCACGAATGTAACTAATCCAGCCGTATCCGGGAAAAAAGACCGGTCCCGAATTGTAGTGCAGTAATGTTTACGTTTTTCGCCGAGAGGAAACAATTGAAAGTTTCTAATAAAATTTGTGCATGGAAACGGCAGGAAATCTCATTTTTTACAAATGTTGTATTCATGTTAAGTTTACTTTTAGCCTAATTCGCAATACAAACCTTTTTTCCGATCGCGATACAAGATTCAACGGTGCACTGATGACTCGTAGTCAGTGGGTGGGGTTGACATTTGGATTCAAAACATGGGGGGCGCTACTATTAGGGAGGGCGCTTCTTTTAGGGGAAATACGGTAATTGGGTTAATGCAAATTTTCAATTGGGTTTTTGGAATAATTCTATTGGGTTCATTAAACTTTGTAAAATTACTTTGCTTTTTGTTATTCCTTGATTTAAATAATTACAGGGTTTTTCATTAACTTAATTGGGTAAATACCCCCAAAAGGCAGCTTATCTGTTGCTCTGCAGGTGAGTGATTTAGGGCCATCATGGCACTGTTGTCCTTGATTCTTGATCTCAAAATTTGGGGATATTATTTCTAAGGCTGCGACGATACACTCATGTATTCGGTGCACCGAATATTGACGCCTGGCGATACCAGGGTTCCCACAGGTCGGGGAACAGTCAGGGAAAATTTATTTTTTTCAAGGTCAGGGAAAAGTCAGGGAAATTATCACTGGGTCAGGGAAATTTGGAAATTGGACTAAAGTCAGGGAAAAGTCAGGGAATTTTGGGTACAGGTGTTCAGTTTGTATAAATTGAAACAGAAAAAGGAAACAAAAGGTTAAAGCAGTTAGTTTAATTTTGGTTAGTCCTTAATTTCTTCTGAAAATAAAAAAAAGAATGAAAGGGAAGTGTCCTTTGCCTCTTGACTCTTGAACTGTTTTAATTTTTCAGCACTCTACAGTGGCGAATATGAGCTATTGGCTTGTAACCTGGGGCCGTATTATGAAAGCGTCTTAGTAAAATCTTAAACTTTAGTGAAAATTTCAAATGCATATTTCCACTTTATTTTCAATGGTACTTCAATAAAACTTAGCATGCTTATGAAAAACATAGTTTTTCATAAGCATGCCAAGTTTCACTGAATTAGTATGGGTAAATGTAGAGAAATATACATTTGAAATGTTCACTAAAGTTTTAGATTTTACTAAGACGCTTTCAGAATACCGCCCCTGATTTCCCCATTGAAATACCACTCTATTTAATTGCTTTATAATCAGTAGATCCTCTGCTCACAGAGCTCATTTAGGATATGTGTTTACACTGTTTGAAACATTAGTTTATGTACTGATATATCATATTCTTTATCCCACATATAATAGGTAAAAAGCTTTTCAAAGATTGAAACCAATAGTCAGTAAATCGTTTTAAACTGAATCTAATTACACACATTTTTAACATTTTCCATAATAGTAATTAGTGTATATAAGGATATAGGCCTACTCCATTGTTCCTTTTCTAAAATGAATCCTGCTATTTTGCTAGTTATGGGTTTTTCAGTTCAGTAAGACTGAGCATCAGATTCTCATTTCTAGTCCCCCCTAAGGCTAACACTCAAGTTAAATTTCATCATATCATATCATCAAGCTTGATACAAAGAAGGTAAACATATTTTCTGGTGTGAACATGGTTGATTAAAGTCCAGTTTGAATGTTAATTGTGTGAAAGTACCAATACTATGTATAGAACAACATGGAATACACCATGAACTGTAAGATTAAATGCTGTATTTATTTGAATATTAACCAGAATTACCTATTTCCATAAGTTTATATTATAAGCCCGTGGAATGGCAAATCATGCAATCTACACTGTCATATATTATTTGGCTGAATATGTTAACAAAAACTATCCATACCCCATATTTTTATCTCGATGTAAATGAGATGTGGATCCAACAAGTTTTTTCTTGAATGGCGCCATATAACCTATACAGTGTTGCGGTGCCGTAAAACCCAACTCAACTCAACTTAACAAAAACTGATTGCTTAGGTTGGATATTAGTACATACACTGTTAGAGCTGGGAGGTTTTATCGGTTTTTCAATATATCGCGATACGAGCTAGGCAATATATATATCGCAATATTTTTTTTAGAATTACGAAAATCGCGATTTTCCTTTATAGACCGAACTTTAAAGATAATTTGCTAAAAAGCATCCTTTGTGGGATAAATAATCTTACAAAGCTTGTCCATTTTGTATCTACATTTAACTGGGAACTAGTACTTAACTTTGAAAAGATTATTATGACTGTTGAGCTCCAAAAACTCTTCAAATTTCCTGTTAAACATAATACTGTATGTTGTTTCTAAAAATAAATATATTTCTCGGAAGAGTGGTTTCCGAACCCACTTTCACTATTACATGGAAGTAATAATAAATCGAGTACCAAGCTGTCAAGAGTTGAGGAAAATGCCAGGATCTGTGAACAGTGTCTCGGATATTCAATTAGGTATATTATAGAACAATTGTAAAATTTGTTTGCCAAACCCATTTTACGAAAGGATTGAGTGAAATTCAAAAATTGGGATTACCATCCATAAATAATTTTACCTGATTGCGATTGTGATCATTATATACGTTTTTACTAATAATTGAATTCCGGATACTGGAAATTTAAACCGACTTCGGCAATTTCTCCTACGAAGCAATAAGTATTGCAGCAAATGTAATTTTGTTGCGTACTGCAGATCTTGCAATTGTGTTGTAAAATGTTCTGATGGGACAACTAACTTGATGGCGCACATTTAAAGAAACCATCCGAGCATCACTCAAACAGTTGTCTACAACAGATACGATAAAAACCCTAACTATGCCCAGTGTGACCAAACAGCCTACACAGATTCAGATTATTTATTCACCATTAAAGTACAAACCGAAACTATACTAGTCATTTAAAACTTCTTTGACATAGCAGTTTTTATCGCATGGATGCGGCATTTTCCTCTGATGTTTCCTGATAGTTAAATCACTCAAATCTGAGAATGTGTTTGTGTTTTGAACTGTAAATTGTGATTATCAGTTCAATATTATAGATGTGTACTGAAGTGTTGTTTATTATAAGAATAATGTTATTTCAGAATGAGTAAGTCAATGAAAAAAATGGACCTTAAAGTATTTATTTGATCATTGATGTCTAATTTGAACAGACATTACAAGATCTCAATATATCGCGATACTGTATTCAAAATCGCGATATATCGCGATATGCTTTTCAGGCGCGATACCCAGCTCTATACACTGTCCTCCAAGTTCTACCAATAACATGCAACTACTAGTTTATTCATGTATCAGTCTAGATTTTTGTTTTACTGGCAAATTATTAAAGAGTCTAGATAACAATGCATATCCAAACTCAACTTTATTATTTCTCCACTAAACCCTATGATGGTATTCATTTGGCAGCTTATTCGAAGAAATAGGGGAGCTTATGTTATCACGTCTGCGTTGGCGTTGGTTTGGGTCAAACTTTTGCATGCAAGGCCTTTTCTCAGACACTATGTATCAACAGTATGCTGTTGCATTAAAACTTCACACACTTATTCAGGGTCATTAGATGACTTTGTATGTCAAGTCCTATAAATTTAGGATGGATTTTGATTGAATTATTCAGGACTCCTTTTGGGATTAAGAATGTTGATCAAACATTTGCATGCAAGGCCTTATCTCAGACACTATGTATGCTGTTGCATTGAAACTTCACACACTTATTCATTGTCACAAGATGACCTTGTATGTCAAGTCCCATAACGCTAGGATGGATCATGAAGGAATTATTTCCCCTTTTTGGACTTTAAATTTGTTCAAAGCCTATTCTCAGACATTGTGTATGCTGTTGCTTTGAAACTTCACACAGCAATTCAGAATCACTAGATGACCTTGTAACTCTAGAATAGCTTTTGGCTGAGTTATTGGCACTTTTTGACTTGGAATTTTAGTCAAACCTTTGGGTGCAAGGCCTTTCCTCAGACACTGTATACTGTTGCTTTGAAACCTCATTTATTCAGGGTCAATAGATGACCTTGCATGTCAAGTCCCATTACTCTGGTATAAATAGGCCTATAGTGTTTGATTGAAAAATCAGATATGTCCCATTGGTCTTTAAATTAAAATTGGTGGAAAGGGTTGTCTAATGGGGAGGTTGGTGGCCAGCAATCTTGCTAATAGATGAAGAGCTTCTGTTGATGGGAATCACAATTTTTGGTCAGGGAAAATCGAAAATGATCGGGGAAAAGTCAGGAAAAAGGCAGGGAATTTCATTTTGTCTGCATTGTGGGAACCCTGGATACGTATTCGTTATTCGCTGGGTGGAGATCCGAATATTTACGAATACAATTAAGGGTTAAACTGATTAGCTCTAAAACTATTTGAAGTTTGCTGAATTTGATCCTCAAATCGCCGATATATCTCTGTTTCACTTTCCTTTTTAAGACCGATCACTTTATGGCATTGTTCATAGTTAACGTCATGTGATTTATTCATTTGTTGAAATGTTCTAGGTTAACAACTTACTATAATTAAAAATACAAATTTAGCTTTTCTCGTTTAAATAAAATATAATCAGCTTGTTATGCCTCTAACTCAAGTCTAATCCATTGACGTATTTACGACATTTTCCTTCATCGGGTACACGGAGGTATTATGCGGGATCCACATTCGGAGCACCGGTGTCTTCCTTTTATGTTTGCAGATTTTTTCATTGCTCAATTTAAAATTATTCGTTATTTTTCTTTTGATTTAAGATGAGTAATTGTTTATTAACCAGATTTTTTGAAAAAACTTCTGGTTATTAGATTGGGTTTGTCGGCGGTCCAGCAGGCGGTCGGGCGGCGTCAACTTTTGGTTTCCGGATGATAACTTTAGTTCCAAAAGGAATATTTTCATGAAACTTGGTCAGAATGTTCATCTTGATAATATCTCGCATGGGATTGAAACTGGG
>JAULCE010221187.1:0-11228 GCA_032359355.1 Macoma nasuta | reverse complement strand
CGAGTTCCAAACAGAGTAGAGCCTAAATTGACACCTGAGTTGTTAAAGCAACAGCTGGTCTGGGTCGTCTTTATGAACGCCCATAGGCCCGTTGTCTCCAGACACTGACACAATGATACGTAAATAGGTATGCATTGGTATATCTAAGCTTCTCGTTCGAAAAACATCCCCCAAAACAATTCAATCAATAAAATATCAAATTGAGAATAAATTTTACCGATGTTATAAATGTCGTTGAATGACTCAGACCGAAAGAACTATGGTAAACCGAAAGTAATGGAGGAAAACTCAGGGATCATTTTGAAAGTCCGGATCCTGGCTTCCATTTTAAATGCAGCATGGTTACTAAAGTTCAATCATATACGCGGTGTGATAATAATGGAGGCTGGAAATAATGTTCAATATGACTGAATTTCACTCGTTTTGATAGCACAGTACCGACAAGTTTTATATATCTAATGAAACCGGTGAAACGGGTCCCGGATCCTGACGTTTATCACCGACGTTAATTTCGTCTTCTGCTTGTTGCATGGGAAAAATGAGATTTTTTTTTTTTTAATTTTGATGCATCTAATTGACATGTCCACTGCTAATTAACAGAACAGAACAGAACAATTCTTTATTTCACCAACTATACAACACGGGGATGTACATATGTAAATAATGATATAGCCCATATCCTGCCAATATGCGTATTTAATATAAGTACATGTATAGTGTGAACCCAGATCAGGTGCCGAAGTTATCGGCCTCTGATCAGGATCCACGCTTCTCAGTTTACATGGCGTCAAAGGCAGGATGGGGGTCGAAGCCTATAATGCGGTTCCGGTGATACAAAAAAGATTAACAGATGTCTATAAGATTTTAGCCAGACGTGTGTTGGGGGGATCATCATTCGATACACGTTTATGTACAAACTTCAGTCTCGGGACCGTAAAATTATTTTGTTGTAGCCGATCTTTCACTCTATCCGATCCACCGACCTCCAACTGATTTATTAATAAGCATGCGGATGTGTATAGAAACAACGAAGGATGCAGTCGGGGAATAAAAATAATTTCCTTATAACCGAGTTTTCATACTAACCGAGTACGTATAAGTGAGCACCACTGTAGTCCATATTGTACCTTGCATCATGGACAAAAGTTTGGTATATAACTTTCTAAGGCCTCTCAGCAAGGATTTACATAATCTATACCTGAAAGTTGTAGGAAAAACACTTCACATTCACCTTAAGCAGTTTAGTACGCATAGGCTGGTTAGTGACAATTAATGATTTTTGATAGGGTAACTTGGTCAAGCAGTAGTATTTTATCTATCAGTGGTGTGACAGGTGTGTATTGGTTTTTTTAACAGAATTGTGGTCAAGCTATAGCTATTATCTTTCAGTAATGTCAAATAGGTGTATTGGTGATTCAAACTAGACATACGAGTTAAAGCTTGACCAGTGGATATTTATAGTCAAGCAGGGGGTGTATATTTGTTTAAAGCTGGCTGCATTGTCACAAGCTAGCAGATAGTCAGACTGGACAGATGGGTGGATCCTTGGTGCCATAGAGCTGAGACGTTTACATGGGATTGTAAACCTTAGGCGAATACTGTAAGTTAAATCCCCTGGCCCAGTCCCTGTCCCGCAATGAAGGATTTTCAATTATTTCCAGTGGAATGAAATTTTATATAAATTAACTTTGTTGAGTAAAACTCTTAGTCAGGCCCTCCTTCACTGTTAGTGGCTTCTAAAATGTGCAGTAACTGAGCCCTGGCGTTTGTTATTTATCCCTACACCCCTGTGGCGTTGACCTGATCCCGATGCTGATTTTCTTGTGACTGGGCTGCAGGCCGGTCATTTCCGCCGCTGGAATAGTTGTGCAGACGAGTTGGTTTCAGCATTGTTGTTTGAATTATAACCATGGGTTTAAGAAGTGCTCTGCGTTTACTCTATAGCACTTGCTTTGACATTCTTTTAAAGGGTTTTACCTTTTATCTAAGAGTTTAACCCTTTATCTTACCAAAATGCTAATTTGCAGGAGGCTATTTGATGTAAATAGCTATATAGTCTTTTACTCATGTGTAGCACTGTATTAGAGCTTCTCTTGGTGACATGAAATATTAAAGCTCATATTGTTTGAGAGCAGTGTAAACTGCATCATAGATAGCGTGCAATGATACTTAGACATTTAGCGTGTAATCAGCCTGGATTGTAGACGTTTAGGGTTTACATATAGACAGTCGTTCAAGATCTTGCCCGTGTGTATTCAACAATACTTCCTTAAAATATCCTTGTTGACATATGTTTCCCTATAGGTGACAGTCCAGCATATACTCAAATGTGACTTGTTTTCCCGAAGGACAAACTGTGGGTGAATATTTTAATATCTGGTGACGGTGACACAATTTACTTAAAAACCTTATCGGAGTATTAAGCAGTTTTGAGTTTTAAGTGTATGTATGTCGTCTATTCAACCCACTACTGAGTGTCAGTTACCGTATAAAATACCGGTAGCTGTGTGTACAGTTCTTAATTCTTTATTTTCAGGTTTGTATTATTACACTTCTTTCATTTCTTGAGAACCGGACCAACCCGAACAGATGCGGATCATGGCCAGGACTTGTTTAGTAAGTGTTGGTATATGTGTGATTCTCTTTTCGGTGATTAGCGCGTACATCGGGAATAAAAAGTGTTCCTGTCACTGTACATGTGCTATTTCTGAGGTAGGGGAGAATTAATAAGAATGAAACCAGCATACAGCTGGAGTAAATGCCTCTTACACAACTTGTCTATTTAAGCGTCACTGTTTCTGACCAGCGTTGAATCGCGTGGCCTTTTATCAGAAGACGTATGGAGAGCGAAACTGCCAATCGTTGGAGACTGAATGACGTCAAGAATACCATATTTATTGTATCTTTTAGTATTTGTATATTAAAGCTAATGATAAAGGTTATATGAAAGCATAAGATTTTCTTAATGTAACCTTTTGAAAACTAAATATAAAATCAGCCTAACATACATTGTGTAAAGAGACCAGACACTTTGGGTCAGTTATCGAAGAGCCCGATAAAATTTTATATGCTGAGTTTGGGGAAGTACAAACTGGTCCCCGATTTGGAAAGGCGTTGTATGAATCGGCACCCGATCTGAGAATCGGCCTTCGATCTGAGACCGATCCACGATCTGAGTCTTACACATCTGTTAAAAATGTACAAAAAGTCACCATTTCCACATGAAATCGCTTATATAAGCAAACGTTATAGCACGCATATGACCTAACCGACTCTTTGGCGACCGCAATGGTACGTTATGGCAAACATCGATGCGAATACACTCGGCCAAAACAATAAAAAAAAGTTCACAGAATCAGGCACACTTTTGCGAGCATGCGCATTCACTTGTTTTGATCCGTCTTTAAAATCAAAATGTTTGTTCAGTGGTTACTAGTTCTGCTATTTCAAAAATCGAAAACACTGTTTTTGACATTTATACAGGGCATTGGGAATGAAGTACATAGTAAGAAGTAGACAATAAGCGCAAAGAGCATGCTGTAAGAAGTATGAAGTAAGCCTTTGCTTTTTCCGTAGTATAGTCTGTACAATGACTATAAGCATGTGTCTACACTAGATTCAGTTTGATAAGGTCCTATTTTGTTCTGATTTGGTTGACATTATGGTCCGATTCGGTCCAATATTCGTTATACAGCACAATGTTACTTTATATAGATTTACCATACCACAAATGGTAAGCAGTAGACAGTAAAGGTCCAGTCTTACGTAAGCTAACGACCTGTTAAAGATCGCCTGCGACAACTCAGACTGCGAGATCGCAGACGGTCTTTAGCAGGTCGTCGCATACGTGTTGTATAGTCGCACTTAGTCTTGGGTAAACGTAGGTAGTCTTGGACAGTATTTTGTATTTTCGCGCGATGAATTTGGTCTTGGGGAGGTTTTAGTACGTGCACAAAAATCTACCAGCGACCATCTACGATCGCCTGGTCTTCGTCGATCGTAAGTTGTCTTATGTTATCCTTATTCGGAATTTTGAAAGTCGCAGATCGAATGAAAGTTGCGGATCAATCTTTTATAGTATCTAAATAATTTAAAAAGGCTTATTTCATAGTCTTATGGCACTATTCCACACAGATCACGAATCTCCCGAATCGCCACTATCGTTAATTTAAGGATTTTTGAGGATTCGAATACTGCACGAACGTTAAAAATCGGTTACGAATCAGTTAAGAATACGCCGAATGCATGTACGAATCAGGAAGAATAAAAATGAACTCGGGACAACATTTTGACAATTATTGGGATTTTGCTTGCGAACACAGTATGAATGTAGCGATTTTTCAGCCGGTTTCCCTTGCAACTGCACGTCTTCGTCACTTGTTCTCCAGCCGCCGGACAGTGCACATTGAATCAAAAGGGATCAAAGACCATATGAATGGCTGCGAAGTTAAGGAGCATGTTGCTAATACTCGCATCAATAAACAAATGGTGGCGATTGGTTAAGAACATTTACAAATTTCTTGCGTCAATATCCCGATCATAACGATTAATTGGCGAGTGATACTCGCAAGGGTTATCGCAATGAATTTGGTTTGAGAGCAGCATAATGACATATAACAAATACTTAACTCATTATACACCCTATTTGCCGGCATCGTAGTTAGTGCGTTAGCTCCGTTCTGCTACGGCGTGTTTTTAGGGGGATTCGGGAAAGATTCGTAGCCGATGTGTGGCCAATACACGAAATAACGAATCCCCAAATGCATTAAGAATACCTTTAAATGCCTACGAATCGATTACGTGCCAGTTTTAATGCCTTAGAATGCACTATGAATTAACTACGGACCGGGATTTCGTGGACACAATTTTGAACAGAGCTCGAATTCCCGATTGCGCAAGAATTGCACGAACTGACTACGAATGTATACAAATCAGTTAAGAGTTTCACAAACTTATAAAGATTGAACTACGAATCCTAAATTAATCAATTCGTTTGATTCGTAGTATGTGTGGAAAAGTGAAAATAGGAATGTCGCAGACGGTCGTGCGATAGTCGCACGATAGTCGCAAAATAGTCATCAATCATCTAACGACGGTTGCAGGACGGTGACAGCAGGTATTTGACAAGTGACATGTCTATATACAGTGATCATTGATGATCGTGCAGTTATCGTATGATGGTCCGTTCGACCGTCTTGCGACTGCTCAAGTTTTTATAGAGACATGTGTATAGTGTGACCGCCACAAAAAATACCGCGATCGTGTCCGACTAAACTATTTTATGTCGCAGATGCTCTCAAATGATCGCAGGACCACGTATGACTAGTCTTTAAGCAGAAAAAGAAAGACGTACGATCTTGTTTATGGAATTCACGCTTTGGTCCATTTATTTCATTCAGCAGAAAAGTACAATGACTGTGTTTTGTGCTCATTAGGAATGGTGTGCAGCAATTTTTAATAGCCGTGTGCAAAAACTTGCTTTGCGCTGAACATCGTATGCAATTTTAAGATTTATTCGATCCCTTTAATTTTTCGTGAATTATCATATATTGTTTCAAATGAATGATGTAGAATTTAAAATAGATGATAAAACATTTGCTTAGTTAATTTCTAATTGGCAAAATATGTCAACGGCTTCATATGTTAACTATATATTAATATTAAGTGACCAATAAATTCAAACTTTATTACTTAAATTAGTAAAGTGGGTGCATCCGTTGTGTTGGGTTAGCCCCCACTTACTATTGAACAAGCAATAAAGCTTTAAGATCAATACTATGTTATTTTTCCAAAACTGCTAAATATCACAATTAAATACATATGAAATTATGTGTCCATAAATGGAATTGCATCTTGAAGAACATCTATCAACATTCCACTGAGGGAGGAAACCGTGACGAAAATTGCAATCTAACAGCTCACACCCTGTTTGACTCAGGCACAACTGAAAAAAAAGGAAAATACCCAAAACAAGCAAACAAATACACATTATATACACACAAGGAAATATAATGACAAACTATGTGCTAATCTCCTATGGTGGGAGTGTGGTTATTTCATGAATCAGCAAGATCAAATTTAATCGGCTGTAAAAAAGTTAAGCCTTGCAATGTGATGGCCTTTTTAGAAAGGGAGATAATTTATAATTCAGAGCCCGAATGCTGCACCATAACTTATCATCAGCGTCTATTTTTTGCCAACGAATTACAAGACTAGCTTCCCATATGATAACAATAATTTGATGTGTTATTACAACAAATCCCATTATCATATAGGGTTTCAAATGAATGATATGGGGTTTCAAATGAATGATAAAGCATTTGTTTAGTAAATTTTTAATGGACAAATTTTCAACGGTTTCCAATGTTAAGTAGATATTAATATTTAGTATCCAATAACATCAATATAGTTGGTGCTCCCTGGGTGCTGAGTTAAACCCCCACTTACTATTGAACAAGCAATAAAGCTTCAAGATCAACACTCAAATGATGCTTTTTTCCCACAAATTGCCACATGCCAGGGATCTTTAAGAACCCTGGCACCGCGAAAAAAGCATTTAAGTTGAAAAAGGAAAATCTGATCTGTTTACAAAGGAAGCCATTTGCAGCTGGAAAATATGCAATACTGTCAATAAGATTGCTAGGGTTCATTCTTTTGAAAACTTTGAAATGTTTGCCTAATTCAAGTTCAGGGGCTACAACTAAGGAATACAGGAATATATTGGCAGCCTGTAAATCACTTGTGACTATCAGGTGTAAAATTGCAGCCCGTATGTATCATGTGTACTATAAACTTGGCTGCAGAATATACAACTAACTTCAAACTTCAGGGGACCTGACCAAGGAAATCAGGCACATAACTGTAGCCCTGATATCACTTTGTGTTATAGAAACTTTAGAATATATATTTAACTTCAAATGTCAAAGGCTCCGACCCAGGAAATCAGGTGTAGAATGGCAGCCCGTAAATCACTTTGTATCGTAGAAACTTTGCTGTAGAATATATATCTAACTTCAAATGTCAGAGGTGCCGATCCAGGAAATCAGGTGTATAATGGCAGCCCGTAAATCACTTGTATAATAGAAATAAAATGATGTATATAATACACATCTATCTTCAGAGTTCAGTAAAGCCGATCAGGAAATCAGGTGTATGATATCAGTCCGTAAATCTTTTATTTAATACATTTGCTATAGATTAACATCTAACAATAAAATTCAAAGGAGCAAACCAAATAAATCGGTAGAGAATGGTTGCAAGTAAATCACTTATGTAATAGACACTGGGATAAAGAATATATATCTAACTTCAAGAATAAGGGGCTGTGATCCCGACAATCTTGTGTATAATGGCAGCCTTTAAATCACTTATGTGATAGCATCTTTGCTATGGACAAAATATATTTAACTTCAAATTTCAGAGGCGCCGACCTAACAATCGGATTCATATGACTACCCAAAATAATGCTAAATAACGTATGTGACAGTAGCTTTGGTTTGAAATATAGAGATTGAAATATGAGGATTCGTAAAAATTTACTGAACATGTGTTTATTACTTTTGGTTTCAATAGCTAAACTACGATAAAAATTGCCATAAACAATCTTCACCAAATGGAATGATAGACCACGCTTCTCCAATGCAAACGTGGCAAAATCTGTGACCATATAATAATGGTGTCAGGTTAAAATGCATTAACATATCCAAGTATATCTGCTCGCAATAGCTTCGACGGTATCTTATAGAGATGGTTTCTCTCAACATGGTGTATTAAAGATGCAGGTATGTTTTCATATTGTAAAAGTACCAATGACATTTTTAATATGAAGGTCACCATATTCTTTGCTACCATATACTGATTTTTGCCTTGGAAAAGAAGAGGTTAGTTCAATCGATGAATGACTTCTTGGAAGGCACAAATGCCTTTTTATGATGGATAGGCCAACGATCCGAATGTTGGCGGTACCTTAAAGACATCGACTTGCGTCAGGTCACTATAATGCAATGAAGAAATTACAAAAAGTAGATAAGAAGGTCGTGCAGGACACACCACATACAAAACAAACAGTCACCCGAACAGCACAGAAAACAAGCACATTCACACACACGCGCACGTACACACACACATACACGGGAGCCCAAACATACGCTTCATATAGAAGACACACAGGGACAAAAACAGACATAAATCTAGGGTGAAGATAGGAGTACTTTCAATGACTTGTCAGAAGTCAGAGTAACTGTAGAGCAGTCATCAAAGGCACGACAAATCGTATTAAAACATATTGATGGGTATAGAAATATAGGACTTGGACTCTTTAGGTTCCCAACAACCTTCTTGTTTTATTGCATCCTAGAGCTAGCTGCTACGATGCGAAAAGTGTGAGTTGAATACCTTTTGTTCCAAATACCACTACATTTAAATTCCTTGTTCAGTACAGAAGATAATTGGAATATTGTCACTACTGCACCACCAGTAATAGGGGTAATAGGACTTCCAATACACCATTCTGCTTCTTCAATTTCTCGTTCGATATACACAGAGCAGGGTTTGGGTAAATTGAGCTATCTACTACCAGTTCGCCAACTCATAAATAAACAAACAAAACATGCTAACTAAAAGGCTGCTGAAAAAAGAGTTACTTCAAAACTTGATAAGCAAAGCTACGGTATTATTTCTATTATTCGTTTAAGAGGATAAACAGTTATTGGAAGCCTCTTATCTCTCTTATATCCAAGTTTTGACATTCCAAGAAGTAGCTTTTTAAAATCAAAACCCTGGCTAGTATCAACTACACAAATTGGGAACTCTCTCCCACTCAAAAACAAGGTGTAATAACCTGCATACCTAAAGGAAATAAAGATAAATCATTCTTGAAAAACTGGAGGCCTATTTCACTATTGAATGTCTCTTACAAAATTGCCTCATCATCAATAGCTTTTCGAATTAAAAATATACTAGGTAGCATCATTAATGAAGATCAAACTGGATTTTTACCGGGAAGGCTGATGGCTACAAACATAAGATTGCTATATGACATTCTTTTCCATACTGAAAAATATAATATCCCAGGATTACTATTGTTAATTGATTTTGCTACAGCTTTTGACACTGTATCTTGGAGTTTTATGACCAAAGTTTTAGAATTTTTTAAATTTGGACCCTCAATCAGAACATGGATTCGTTTATTTTACACGAATATTGAATCATGTGTAATAGTAAATGGTCACATGTCAGAATGGTTCTCCTTACACAGAGGCTGTCGTCAAGGTGATGCTTTGTCCCCCTACCTGTTCATTCTTTGTGCTGAAATACTTTCAATTTTAATAAGAAACAATCCAAATATTAAAGGGGTAAAGATTCATGGTAAGGAATATGTTATATCACAGTATGCCGACGACACTAGTTTAACTCTAGACGGTAGCAAAGAATCTTTATTGAATACAATGTTGACTTTAAAATTTTATGGGAGAATCTCCGGCCTCAATGTCAACACTGATAAAACAAAAGTAATCTGGTTTGGATCTCGTAAAAACAGCCAGGTCATACTTTGTCCAGAATATTGCTTGTCATGGGAAAATACAACTTTCAAAGTACTTTGAGTGAAATTCTCCACTAACTTGTCGGAAATAGTTGACCTAAATTATAACAATAAAATATAAGAAATAAGGGTATTGTTTTCGTGTTGGTCAAAAAGAGTGATGTCCCCTCTTGGGAAAATAACTGTAATAAAAACCTTTGCACTTGCCAAGCTCAACCATTTGGTTTTAGGAATTCCAAACCCATCTGAAGAAAAAATCAGTACATTAGAAAACATGTTATACCAGTTCCTTTGGAATAATTCAAATGATTAAGTGAAACAAAATATAATAACACAAGATTACAAGCTTGGCGGGCTTAAAGTGATTGATTTAAATAATTTTATACATAGTTTAAAGGCAACCTGGCTGCGAAGGCTTTTAAGTATGAATGATAAATTTAGCCACATTGTCGAATGCACTTGTCCAGCTATTAAATTAATGTATAGATACAGTACAGACTATATAAAAAGATCTTTACATCAAGACATTAATCCGTTTTGGAAAGATATTTTGAATAGTTGTTTAAAAATGTCTTTAAATGTTAATCTTACAATGGGTAAACAATGTTATTCAGTTAATTTATAGCATAAACCAGACATTAAGGTCGGAGGTTCAAGTGTTTGTAATAAAAGTTGGCTAGCAGCAGGGGCATTTTTTCTAGGAGACCTTTTAAACCATGAAGGAGAGTTTTACGCATATAGGGATTTTGTCAATAAATTTAATATCAGAACTAATTTTCTTGAATACAATGGTTTTTTGGATGTTATGAAACATTACCTTGATGAAAATGGCATCTGCCACTTACCAGGGAAAACGTTTGATCCACCTGTTCCCATAAGCTTAGCTTTTGTTTTAAAAGATGAAAAGGGCTGTAAATCTATCTATAACCTTATCTTAAAAACGGGAGAAACCCCAAAGTCTTTGTAGAAATGGAAAGATGAGCTAAATACTAAACAAAATCTAAATGTACATTTTGATAATTCTGTATACGAGATGGTGTTAAAAATTATAAATGATCGCAAATCTATCTGGGTTCAGTTTAGAATAAACCATAGAATTCTAGGAATAAAATATTTACTTGAGAAAATGAAGATACCTGCAGATGTTACATGTACGTTTTGTAAAAGAGCTTGAGAAACACTATTGCACCTATTTTGGAATTGTGAGGTGACCAACTAATTTCTCACCCTACTGGCAACTTATATCAATGATAAGTGCAATATTAACTTAGCACCTTGGAATGCCTATACTGCGCTATTTGGTAGCCAAAGGTTAGACAAGATAATAAATAAAATATTGCTGCAGGCTTAGCTTTTCTTGTACCACAACAAGATAAGACCTCACAAACCATCAATTGAATCTTTTTTTAAAAAATGAATTTTTTCATACTATGTCAGGTCGACAGATATAACAGATATAATGCTACAATAAAGGGTGAAATATTAAAATTTTGAAACTTCATGGGAAAAGTACAAAAAATTTATTGAACAATAGATGAGCAAGGTAAACGTAAATAATTTCACATACTTTTGAAGAATTACTACACAAAAATTGAATACAGTGAATTTTCGTAAACTCGAAATTCGATAACTCGAAATCCTAATTTGTCGATCTTTTAAGCTGCACCAATATTACAATTGTATTGCT